>JAECUM010020967.1:0-123786 GCA_016617855.1 Megalonaias nervosa
TCTACCTGTACCTTTGTGTTATCGCTCAGCAGATACTCGACGACAGAATATTGATGTTGAAATTCCTGGTGGTGGAATACAGAATCTTGTCTTGAATGATATTATTTTAGTCGATATTAATGTCGTTGAGAATGCGCTGAGTATGAATAAATCGCCGTGGACGTTAGGATACGCTATAACTATTCACTCATCACAGGGGTTAACTATAACTGATACTAGAATCTGGATTGTAGATGATCGGATCGAATGGTCAAATTTAGTCTATCTCGCCGTATCTCGAGTCAGGAGAATATCGCAACTGAGTAGCGTTATTGTAGATTACGTAATAACTGAAGAAATCGCTAACAATATCGATATCAATAAAAAATTAGTCAGCTATAAAAAGTGTGACAAAAAAAATAAACGTGATTTTGATCTTGATACTGAATTTATTATAAAACTAAAACAACTACAGAATAATCATTGCGCAAGTTGCAACTGTAATATGTCATGGCAGCATTCAAATAATAATTCAAGACAATTTACCGTAGACAGAATTAATAGTGATCTCGGTCATATACGTGATAATGTGATGCTGACCTGTCTTGAGTGTAATCGACGTCGAGGCTCTGGACGTTTACAAAATTGAGCTTGGTGGTAATTGTGTATTCTCAGGAATTATTTGCAATTGTTCACGTACAAATCCGCGTTGAGGGGCTGTAGAATCTAGTCTGTATATTGGAGGTCTACCAGTGGATCTAACCACGATAGAAATTTTATGTGTAGTCACGCTCCAGATAGGATCGGTTGCTCTTTTTTTACCACCTTCAAGTTCGCCAGGTTCATATAAATATCTTACAGTTACATTACCTAATACTGGTTGAGAGAAAGATTCATGTCGTCCGTAGCTACGGGGTATATATATATTTTTTTTTGATCGCATTAGAAGGTTTCATGGAAGTTACACGAGTAATTTCATTATTCAACGCAGCTATCACACTCGGTAATCTTGCAACCCATTCACGAGATCGCTCACCCGACTTAAGGTCAGTAGATATTTCCCTTGCATATTGATATCCGAATAACCGCTCGGCAAGTGTTCTATTAAATCGTTCAACGATTGCCTGATCACGATGAATTTCAGTATGTCCTCGTCTGATTTTAACGTTACGTTTCTTCATCAACGATGATACTACTCCAAGAAATTCTTTACCAGGATCAACTTGTAATAACCGTGGCCATCGTAGACCACCACGTTGATAAATGCGCTCAAACGCAGATGCAACTTCAGATGTTGTCTTTGTTGATAATGGCTCCGCTGCTTTATATCTACTCGCAATGTCAACGACAGTTAACGCGTATTTGTACGTGCGTGATTTTCGTCCACGTGTTTTAATGGTATCGTGTGGTAAAAACAAAATATCTGCTTGATGAACTTCATTAGGGACACTAACATCAAAATGCGCGTAATGAATTCTTTTAGGTGGACTTAGGAAGATTTGCCATATTGCCTGTCGTGCTAACCATGATGCAGCGACATCACGTGAAACTTTTGCTGCTTCGGCGAGTTTACTAATCGCTGCCTTACCTCTCCAGAATCCTCTCGGGGAATAATAAACAGATTCCATTATGATAGTTATATAATTAATTGCCAGCCCCTAGCACTAGTTTACCTTTCATAGCAGTTTTTACTAGAAAACTAGCTAATTTTTCTCTGAGAGATTTATTAGGTATAGAATTTAACGCGTGAATCAATTTCACATCCGCAAGATGTCGGTGTTGCAAATCCTTACTTTTATAAGCGACATCGTGAACGTGACACGCTTGATCGATCTTATTTACTGGATACTCTCCTGGTTTTGGTTGATCTTGATCATCGAGTCTGATATCAAGTCGAGTTCCAGGACCACAATAATTGTATTCGGGTAAATGTTTCTCACCAGGATATTTAGCCCATGGAGTTCCTGGTAATTTTCCTAACGAAGCAGCGATATCACCCCCACCTGTCTTTGTTGGAATAAACTTATATTTCTTGGTACCACATTTCACACACTTGCCTGTAAGTGCACGTCTTTTATTTCTTGTTGTTATTGTTGTTAATTCAGTAGTATCGGTAGGTGCTCTGCATCGAACACAATATAGACTCATATTATTTATTATACGGATATAATTGACTTTTCTGCGACACGAAAACAAGAGCCAGTAAAGCACCATCCAGCGCTTCCGAATTCTATCAGAATGATTATAATAGACCCATCTGGAAGTGGGAAGACGCAATTACTACTTAATCTAATAATGCGATGGCTGAAGTGGGATAAATTATATTTAGTAGCGCCATCTGTAGATGATCAGCGATGTTACGAAGTACTTAAAGATTTTAATGAAAACGCAAAATCGTTACATGAAGACAATGTCATAGACTTTATTACTGATATTGATGAAGCGCCATCTGTAGATGATCTGGATGGATTCATTAATAATTTGGTAGTGTATGATGATGTTATGCTGGACAAACAATCAAATCCAGCTAGAATATTTTCACGAGGTAGACATAAAAATACAGACGTGATTTATGTTACCCAGAGATATACACAAATTCCAAAAGTAATCAGAGACAACTGTAACATTTTAGTTGTGTTCAACGGAGTAGATAATCATACGCTGCAAAATATTTATTACACTTGGTGTTCAGGCGACATGGACATGAACAAATTTAAAAATTTCTTTTCAAAAGCACAAGCTGCTCCATTTGGTTTTGTAACGATAAATTTACACGATCCTAGGTCAAGATATCGTAAAGGACTTGATATAATTTTTGGATAAAATTACAGCAGCAGTAGAGCTGAACGACAAAATTGAGTGACCCGCGAGTAAACGAATCGCATAAAAATCTGAAAAAAAATACGTCAACAAAAAGTAACGGAAATGAGCTAACCCAAACGATTTATTATCCGTTTTTCAAACTATTGGTAATAATAAAAGTTAGGAGGTTCGGTTTATGTTATTGACCTTTTTTTTTCAGCCTCTGTAGGAGCCTTTATTTTTTATAAATAAGGTTTCAGCCAAGTGGTCTGTTCAGCTCTACTGCTGCTGGAACAGATGCTGTACTTATACCTTTAAAAATGTTAGAATTTCATCTTTGTTCTACATTTGGTTTTCCAGCTGTCTTAGACAATTAATTTCCGCTGAAAACAGATAAACTAATTTGTTATTTGTCATATGTTCAAATACGATGAAAACAACTTGGGTTTCAGCCTGGCATGGATTGTTATCCTTACTGAATAGGTGATAATCACGCTAGTCTTCTACAGGAAGCCCAGTATCATCAGACAGAACACAACCGAGTTATATTGTATGTGGACAGAACATATGTATGCATTTAAATTCTGCAAGACAATTTAATTTAAAGTATCAATCCAAAGTTTTGGAATAGTGATCCTGGCTTATGTACAGTCCATGTTGTATGCATATATCCAGTCCATGTTGTACTCCTTAAGAACAGTCCATGTTATATGCCTTAATTCAGTACATGTTGTATGAGTTAAGTACAGTCCATGTTGTATGCCTTAAGTACAGTCTATGTTGCATGCCTTTATTCAGTCCATGTTGTATGCTTTAAGTACAGTCCATGCTGGATGAAACTATCCTAATGGTTCATGTTCCAGTTCAAAAAACACTCCATTGAATTTGAAGGAAAAAAAACTGCATTTGCACTGTAACCTGACTTAGAAGACACATTCATATAATGTACACCTATTTATAATGAATAATTTTTGGATCTGAATGTAAATCATTATATAAATACCCATTATATACGTAGCATACACCTGTCTAACTTTGTACACTGGCAGCCTGCTACATGCTACATGCATTATGCCCAGCCTGTTGTGATAGTTATTTACCATGTACCACATGCACTATGCCCAGCCTGTTGCAATAGTTATTTACTATGTACAACATGCACTATACCCAGCCTGTAGTCATAGTTATTTACTATGTGCCACATGCACTATGCCCAGCCTGTTGTGACAGTTATTTACTCTGTGCCACATGTACTACGCCCAGCATGTTGTCACAGATAGTTATTTACTCTGTGCCACATGTACAATGTCCAGCTTGTTTTGATAGTTATTTGTTTTGTGCCACATGCACTATAAAGCATGTACAGACCTGTGAAGCCAAACCTGTTTTAATAGACGACAACTCTACAGGCAATTACCATTTCCATCATAAGTTCCTTAGCACATAATTCATAAGGTATATAATATGCTTCAGTCAAATTGAAAAGGAATGATTCTAAGAGATGGGAACCCTATTGATAATACAAAAATCCCTGTTTAGAGTCACTGCAACTTACTCGAGTATGTATGGACTCATAAGATCTGGCTGTGTGAAGTTCTCAGTTAAAGTCCTTACACATCAATGGTACGGAATATAATGTGACTATTGTATTACAGTACCTATCTTGTTGATTAGTATTACAGTACCTATCTTGTTGATTAGTATCACAGTACCTATCTTGTTGATTAGTATTACAATACCTATCTTGTTGATTAGTATTACAGTACCTATCTTGTTGATTAGTATTACAGTACCTATCATGTTGATTAGTATTACAGTACCTATCTTGCTGATTAGTATTACAATGCCTATCTTGTTGATTAGTATTACAATACCTATCTTGTTGATTAGTATTACAGTACCTATCTTGCTGATTAGTATTACAATACCTATCTTGTTGATTAGTATTACAGTACCTACCTTGTTGATTAGTATTACAATACCTATCTTGTTGATTAGTATTACAATACCTATCTTGTTGATTAGTATTACAGTACCTATCTTGTTGATTAGTATTACAATACCTATCTTGTTGATTAGTATTACAATACCTATCTTGTTGATTAGAATTACAGTACCTATCTTGTTGATTAGTATTACAGTACCTATGTGTTATTATCATTACTGTATCTAGTTCGTTGATTAGCATTACAGTATCTACTTTGTTGATTAACATTACAGTACCTGTTTTTGTTGATTACCATTATAGCATCTTTTTCTTTTGATTTGCAAAACAGTACCTATTTTTGTTGATTAGTATTATATTACCTATTTTTGTTGATTAGCATTACAGTACCTATTTTTATTGATTAGCATTACAGCAAGAACCTAAGAACCCATGCTGTTTGTATTTTATTTCTCACATCCTTAATAACCTATATTTTTGTTGTATTTCAAACCACACATCCATAAGAACCTATACCTTTTATATTTTATGCAACAGTCAGAATTATACATGAATGAGTTGTATAGCATCAACTGTATTGACCCTGTATATATGAGACATCTGTCTATAAATGACAGTGCTGTCATGTCACGTGACTGTCGTTGATATTCATTTTTCACTGTAGTTCTATGCCAGGAAGTAAAATAAGTTGTGCTCTTTGTGCAATCTTGATAATGCAAGTGCTAGAATATTAGCACGTGTGAGAATGATGAACATGTCCTGGGCTAGAAACTTCAGAGTTTAAGAGTTCACTTGCTAGAATATGAACAAGTCCTATGTTAGAAATTTCATTGTTTAAGAGTCCCACTTGGTAAAATATCAGTCTTGTGTTAGTAACCCAAAAAATTAAGAGTCCCACTTGTTAGGACATGAGAAAGTCCTGTGTTAGTCCTAAAGAGTTTAAGAGCCCCACAGGTTAGAACATGAATAAGTCGGGTGCTAGAAACTCCAGAAATTAGGAATCCCACTTGCAGTGCTTAATTAATCATTGCAACCTTTCTTTCTTTTCCAAGTAAATGACAGTTTCAAATAAGTTTCTTGCTTTACTTAAATCAGTGGTTCCCAACCTTCTCCTTGGCCACGAGCCTAAAAAGTAGATTTCTGAGCCTAATGACCACTTTTACATATCTGAATAACTTTTGCCACCCTAACACATCCTGGTGACCCTCCGTCACCATCTAGAACATCCGAGTTAGCCTGAGTTGGGTCGTGACCTTGGAGTTGAGAAACACTGACTTAAATAGTGACATTCTTTAAATAATATTTTAGACTTTGTCTGACACTAAGCCAGAAATGTAACACTGAACTAGGGTCAGATAATTGTTTTCCATTGCAAACTCTATTCTTTGTGTTACGTTTGTTGTTGCAGCATTGATGAACTGACACGTTTATACGTGCTCAGCTCAGATGGTCAAGTTTTAGGCCGGCTTCCATGAACCGATCTACTAGTTTAATATCTGAAGGATGGGGTTAAAACACTGTAGTGGTAGAGTTATAGCCCTTTGTTGGTGTAAGTTTCAGTTTCTCCTTTCTCCACAATTACATCAAATTCTTCTAATATCTTTAGAGTAGGATTTTGTACGAATCTGTTATTTAGGTCACTTTTACTAGCTTCTGTCACTTGACCCTGGCTTGTATCGTAACATTCACAATGCTCCTGTGACTATATCTCATGCTAAGAAGTACATTTCCAGGCATATATCCTAATATCCACATATGCTTTTGTGACATTATCCCTCTTGACACCCTGGTGAGGGATGTGGGCTATCTCTGATTGATAAGGCTTGGCAGATGCTCTTGACACCCAGAATTGGTGATAGATATGGGCTATCCTTTGTGTCTCTAGAGTGGCTCTCCAAAATGCACATATTATTTAAGAAGTGTTTGTGTTGCTGTTGGGTCAATCAGGACTTTTTAATAAGTAGAGTTGTATATGTTTTTAGGGTATGAAAGGAGTGGTGGTAGCTCACATGGAGGGGTTTGGGTCACTGTATATATGTATAGTCAGATCCCATACCTAGCTGATTCCATTGTATCTTATTGCAGGAATTATGTTGCTTTCTCGCAGATTTATGTTCCACACAAGATTACCATATCCTACTCAGTTTAATTAATCCTATCAATGAAATCATCGCTTGCTTAATCATTGACCTAAGTTTGTTTTGTGAACCATGGCAAAACACTGATTTCACTACTGATCGACAGCTTATATATCACTTGAACAAAGAGGTCTGACTCTTTGGTCAGCAGGCTTGCATAAATAAATATTAGAAACCAAAACTTTACCTGCCATTACAGACCCTTTTTAAATACTAACTGACCCCCCAACTTTAATGATAAGAGTTGTAACATGTATGTCTTCTCAAAGAAGAACCTTTTTCATCAGAAGTAGCTTTAATTCCCAGGCAAATATTTTCATCAGAGATAGCTCAAATGCATGGGCAAATATATGAAGATATTGAACTATACATGCCAATGTGGCAAATAAGGTGACTTCCAATTCTGCTGCAATAGCATAGCTATTTTTCCCACCATCCAACACATTATTTGCTTCAGTCCGCTATTCTAGTGATACAGCTTCCTCACTACTGAATTTGATATTGATCCCTTTGAGTTGGATTGACAGTATGACTGGGTTATGGTGAGTACTTTGAGTTGGATTGGCAGTATGACTGGGTTATGGTGAGTACTTTGAGTTGGATTGACAGTATGACTGGGTTATGGTGAGTACTTTGAGTTGGATTGACAGTATGACTGGGTTATGGTGAGTACTTTGAGTTGGATTGACAGTATGACTGGGTTATGGTGAGTAGAAGAGAGATATTCAGTGTATACATATTGATTCACATTATATGCTTTTATCTAAACAATGTTGCTCTTCGAACATAATTTGCCTACTTAGATCAGTTACTATTGATAAACTCCTGTGGCCACTGAAGGCAGGTGACCATTATTATAGATAAACTTTATGCAGAAAATTTGCCAAGGGGCAATTTTAATGGCAATCGTGCCTAGATGATCACTATGTAAATGTAACCCTTTGGAAAAGTTTCCATGCCTACTTCAGGTCTATAATAGTGTGAACAAAGTCAATATGTAGTCCATGCCTGCATCAAGCTTATAATGGTCTGATCTAAGCCATCATATACTCCATGCCTGAATCAGACTTACAATGGTCTGACCTAAGTCATCATATACTACATGCCTACATAAGGCTTATGATGGTCTTATCTAAGTCATCATGTACTCCATGCATACATAAGGCCATACTTCAGGCTTCTAATAGTGTGACCTAAGTCATCGTGTAGTCAAGGCCTACATCATGCTTACAATGATCTGATCTAAGTCATCATGCACTCCATACCTGAATCAGGCTTATAATGGTCTGATCTGGTCCATCATATACTCCATGCTTGAATCAGACTTACAATGGTCTGACCTAAGTCATCATGTAGTCCATGCCTGCATCAGGCTTATAATGGTCTGACCTAAGTCATCATGTTCTCCATGCATACATAAGGCCATACTTGAGGCTTGTAATAGTGTGATCTAAGTCATCATGTAGCCGAAGACTACGTCAGGCTTATAATGGTCTGATGTAAGTCATCATGTACTCCATGCCCGAATCAGGCTTATAATGGTATGATCTAAGTCATCATGTACTCCATGCCTGAATCAGGCTTATAATGGTCTGATCTAAGTCATCATGTAGTCATCATGTAGTCCATGCCTACTTCAGGTCTATAATAGTGTGATCTAAGTCATAATATACTCCATGCCTGCATAAGGGCTATAATTGTCTGATGTAAGTCATCATGTACTCCATGCCTGCATCAGGGATATAATGGTCTGATCTAAGTCATTATGTACTCCATGCCTACATCAGGCTTATACTGGTATGATGTAAGTCATCATGTACTCCATGCCTGCATCAAGTTTATAATAGTCTCATCTAAGTCATCATGTACTCCATGCCTACATCAGGCTTATAATGGTCTGATGTAAGTCATCAAGTACTCCATGCCTTCATCAGACTTACAATGGTCTGACCTAAGTTATCATGTACTCCATGCCTGCATCTGGGATATAATGGTCTGATCTAAGTCATCATGTACTCCATGCCTGCATCAGGCTTATAATGGTCTGATGTAAGTCATCATGTACTCGATGCCTAAATCAGGCTTATAATGGTGTGATCTAAGTCATCATGTACTCCATGCCTGAATCACGCTTATAATGCTCTGATCTAAGTCATCATATAGTCATCAGGTACTCCATGCCTACATCAGACTTAAAATGGTCTGATCTAAGTCATCATGTACTCCATGCCTGAATCAGGTTTATAATGGTCTGATCTGAGTCACTCTATTCCTACATCAGGCTTATAATGGTATGATGTAAGTCATCATGTACTCCATACCTGCATCAAGTTATAATAGTCTCATCTCAGTCATCATGTACTCCATGCCTGCATCAGACTTACAATGGTCTGACCTAAGTTATCATGTACTCCATGCCTGCATCTGGGATATAATGGTTTGATCTAAGTCATCATGTATTCCATGCCTGAATCATGTTTATAATGCTCTGAGCTAAGTCATTATATAGTCCATGCCTGCATCAAGCTTATAATGGTCTGATCTAAGTCATTCTGTAGTCCATTCCTGCATCAGGCTTATAATGGTATGATCTAAGTCATCATATAGTCATCATGTAGTCCATGCCTACATCAGACTTATAATGGTATGATCTAAGTCATCATGTACTCCATGCCTGAATCAGGCTTTTAATAGTCTGATCTAAGTCATCATGTACTCCATGCCTGAATCAGGCTTATAATGGTCTGATCTAAGTCATCATGTACTCCATGCCTGAATCAGGCTTATAATGGTATGATCTAAGTCATCATATAGTCATCATGTAGTCCATGCCTACATCAAGCTTATAATGGTCTGATCTAAGTCATTCTGTAGTCCATTCCTGCATCAGGCTTATACTGGTCTGATCTAAGTCATCATATAGTCATCATGTACTCCATGCCTGCATCAGGCTTATAATGGTATGATCTAAGTCATTCTGTAGTCCATGCCTGCATCAGGCTTATGCTGGTCTCATCTAATGCATCATATAGTCATCATGTAGTCCATGCCTACAATAGCTACTGTCAATGTAGTCCATGCCTATAATGGTATGATCTAAATCATTATGTAGTCGAGGCCTACATAAGGCCTATAATCATCTGATCTAAGGCAGCATATAGTCATCAAGTAGTTCATGCCTATAATGGCATGATCTAAATCATCATGTAGTCGAGGTCTACATAAGGCCTATAATCATCTGATCTAAGGTGGCATATAGCCATCATGTAGTTCATGCCTATAATGGTATGATCTTAATCATCATGTAGTCGAGGTCTACATAAGGCCTATAATCATCTGATCTAAGGCAGCATATGGTCATCATTCAGTCCATGTCTATAAGAGGCTTATAATATTCTGCTCTAAGGCATAGTTAAGTCCATGGCTATTTCAGGCTTACAATGGTTTTATCGAAGGCATAATGAACTCCATGGCTGTATCAGGCTTACACTGGTCTTATCTAAGGCATAATGTACTCCATGGCTATATCAGGCTTACACTGGTCTTATCTAAGGCATAATGTACTCCATGGCTATATCAGGCTTACAATGGTCTTATCTAAGGCATAATGAACTCCATGGCTATATCAGGCTTACAATGGTCTTATCTAAGGCATAATGTACTCCATGGCTATATCAGGCTTACAATGGTCTTATCTAAGGCATAATGAACTCCATGACTATATCAGGCTGATAATGGCAACATGTAGTCCATGCCTATAAGGCTTATAATGGTCTGTTATGTTTAATTGTTATTGTATTATTATGTTTAATTGTTACAGTATTGTCATGTTTAATTGTTATCGTATTATTATGTTTGATTGTTATGGTATTGTTATGTTTAATTGTTATAGTATTATTATGTTTAATTACTATGGTATTATTATGTTTAATTGTTACGGTATTGTTACGTTTAATTGTTATGGTATTATTATGTTTGATTGTTATGGTATTATTATGTTTAATTGTTATGGTATTGTTATGTTCAATTGTTATGGTATTGTTATGTTTAGTTGTTATGGTATTGTTATGTTTAATTGTTATGGCATTATTCAAGATATCGTAGGAGGAATATGTAAGAGACACTGTCACACATTGTGTTCAATTCATGGCAAAATGCCGATACATGTTTTCTCACATGGCTAAGAAACCACCATCTAAGAAATATAACACATTCAACAGAACATTGATATCATAGTTTTAAGTCTTGGCAACTGGGTAACAAGGGTCCTGAGTTTGCATTGTGTGTTAAAAAGGTCCTGTGTTTTGCAAAGGTATCATATTTCTTTCATTTTTATAAATTCAGTTCAATCCCTTGATAAACTACATCAGTTAACAGTATTCATAAAAGCACAAATATATCATGTAGATTTCATTGTTTATTGACAGTCTGAAATAAAAAAAAATTTAAATTTACAGTATGAAATCTGCTAAGAGGTTGTTGGATCTTAGCAATGAAGAGAAAGAAGTCCTTGGATGAAACATGGGAATACATCTTAAGTCCAAGTCTAGAACTTCCTGTGTGGAGTGAAAACTTGGGAATGCATCTTAAGTTCAAGTCTAGAACTTCCTGTGTGGAGTAAAAACTTTGGAATACATCTTAAGTCCAAGTCTAGAACTTCCTGTGTGGAGTAAAAACTTGGGAATATGTCTTAAGTCTAAGTCTAGAAATTCTTCTGTGGAGTGAAAATAACTTTGGAGGACTATTTGAGTCAGTAAACATACAAACCCATCAACAGGAAACTGATGCTGAAGTTCTTTGCTGGCTTAGCATAGTTGTTCTGTCATTACAACATTTTAATGCTGATAGAGAGAAAACATTATCCAGTCTTCATAAAATACAAAGTGATTCAAGGGGACACGTGCAGCATAGATCAGATTCATATTGACAGCCTGTTAAGTGTGTCTAATCACAGTGAATGTCATCATGTATTGACAGCCTGTTAAGTGTGCCTAATCACAGTGAATGTCATTATCTATTGACAGCCTGTTAAGTATGTCTAATCACAGTGAATGTCATCAGTGGTCACCAGACAATGATCTTTTGAAGGAAACTAAATATGCTATTGGATATAATTTTAAAAAATTCTTTGCAGTGAACTATAAGATGAACAACTCTTTCTTTTTTATAAAGTAACAATATATTGATTAATATTAATTATTATTGTAACAATATACTGATTAATATTAATTATTATGGCAACATTGCCATCAGAATCTGAACCTAATTTATGTTCAAAACTTGCTGTTTTATTGTAGTAATAAGAGAATACATATCATGGCAATAAATACACTTATTTTGTTTTCAGTCCCCTTGAGGAACATAGAATTTATATTGATAAAACTCTATTAGTTTAGAAGCCAATCTGTGGATCAAAATTTGAAAATCTACTGGTTTGAGATCATGGTTCTGTGACATGAATGGTAGTATATGCTGGTCAGTGATGGACCAACAGCAATCAAGACTAGTACTGTATGCTGGACAGTGATGGACCAATAATAATCAAAACCAATACTGTATGGGGGCCAGTGATGGACCAATAGCAATCAAGACCAGTACTGTATGCTGGACAGTAATGGACCAACAGCAAACAAGACCAGTACTGTATGCCACCCAGTGATGGACCAACAGTAATCAAGAAAAGAACTGTGTGCTGACCAGAGGGGGAACACTAGCAAACAAGACCAGTACTGTATGCTGGCCAGTGATGGACCAGAGACATCTGACCAGTACTGTATGCTGACCAGTGATGGACCAACAACAACCAGTACTGTATGCTGGTCAGTGATGGACCACAGCAATCTAACCAGTACTGTATGCTGGCCAGTGATGAACCAACAGTGTTCAAGACCAATTAGGAATAAACTGCTGAGTTTCATGGAAGACTGTGATAAGTGAAACAATTTCTAACCTGCCCAGAATCTTGTACACTTTATGTCCACTGTTAGCCAGACCTGCAGAATCTCAGTAGCGATTAACTTCATGGAAGCAAGTATCAAAACAACAGTGTGATAAGTGTAACAGTTTCTAACTTGCCCAGAATCTTTGACACAGTATGCCCAATTTTAGCCAAGTGAGCCATCAAAACTCACAGGGTCTCAAGAGACTATATATAGAAGCAAGCATCATAACAAATGAGTGATGAGTGTAATGATTTTTAACTTGGCCAAAATCTAGGACACTTTATGTCCACTGTTATCCATATGAGGTATCATGACTCCCAGGATCTCAGTAGAGACTGACTTCATGGAAGCATGTATCAAAACAATGATTTGAAAGTGTAACAATTGCTAACACTGCCAAAATCTTGAACATTTTATGTTCATTATTTTGTCTATATGTTTAGAGCACGAAAATTAAGTAACCTTTTGATGTCAGATTTTTTTCCTCAATGAAATACAGCTGAATAAGGAATACAAATAATGGTTATTATTATTATCATTATTATTATTATTATTATTATTATCAATTAATTAATTAATTAATTAATTAATTAATTAATTAATTAATTAAATGCTTATTGGAATGGAACAAATAATAGTTTTCTTGTGCTCCATATAATTAAAATAAATGGAACCTTGCTCATTAAATAGCATACATGTACATTTTTCTTCTTCCTAAATATTGGTATTTATGTACATGTACTTATTAGAGATTTCAATATTAGTATCTTTGTACATGTACATATCTGAGATTTCAAAATTACTATGTATGTACATGTGCTTATAAGAGATTTCAATAACATAATGTATATAATAGTATGTATATACATGTACATATCAGTGATTTTAATATTAGTATTTATGTACATGTACATATCAGATTTCAATATTAGTATGTATGTACATGTACATATCAGTGATTTTAATATCAGTATTTATGTACATGTACATATCAGAGATTTCAATATTAGCAGATAATTTGAAAATATTTTTTATCAGTGAAGAATATCAGAAGTGGTTTCATAGTAATGCCCTTATTCCAGGGAGAGTTACCTCCCTGGAACTTTGTTTCTCTCCTCTTATGGTCACCTTTCATCATAGTGTAACTGCACTTTGCATTGGTCAGATAAACCCTGCTGCATATACCATATTTATATCTAATTCTTGGTATCCTGTCAACTACCCTGACAACTGTGTACATCCATAACACCTTGCAGCTAACACATGGCAAGTGTCAGTATTTGTCCAGTACCTGATGACTTTTATATTCTAACACATATGAGAGTAACCACTGACACTAGATTTAACACCCTATCTAGCCCATGTGTGAGTGAACACTGCCACTAGATATAATACTCTAACCTGTCCATGAGTGACCACTATCTAACATGAATGACCATTATCTGAGTGACCACTTATTTTGCTCAGCAGCTATTTGTAAACTTTGGTCTCTAAAATTTAGCACTTGTGACTTGAAATATTTTATATTATAACAAATTTTTATTATTTTTAAAAATTCCCAACTTTTTTATAGTTCTGTTCTAAAACTGCATTTTTAGCATGAGCACATTTGAATCAAATTTTCTGATAGAGATTATTCCCAAGTTTAAATTCAGTTTTACTGCATGAAAAATTCCAATAAATATAAAAGTTACTGCAAATTGAATTTCTCACTTCTAGGCACATCAGGCTGCAAAAGTGTCACCTTGCTTAACAGAAACAGTACATCATTTGAAATGGCTATACATTTCTTATTAGTACATGGAATTTGGTAATGCCTTTATTAGTACATGAAACAACCGCTCCGGTGGCCAAGTGGTTAGAGCGTCCGCCTCGGATGCAGGAGATCACGGGTTCGAACCCAAGGCCAAGTCATACCAAAGACTTTAAAAATGGTACTAACAGCTGCCTCGCTTGGCACTCAGCATTAAGAGGTTAGTGTTAGGACTGGTTGGCCTGGTGTCAGAATAATGTGACTGGGTGGGACATCATGCCACATGTCTGCGGCATGATGCCCCAGTGCTATACATCACTATAAACTGTCACACTGCAGACATCGTAGCAATATGACTGAAAAATTGTTAAAGCTATGTTAAAAATCTAAACCACACACACACACACACACAGAGTACATGAAACTTGGTAATATTAACAAGTGCATTTAAAATATGCCTTTTTTGAAGATATCTTAGTCTAACTGAGACTGCAACAAGTTTAAACTGACAGGGCCCAGATGACAATTGTGATATTTCAAAGAAATAGTGTTTTATTTGCATGGTCTCCTTGCCACTGACCTATTGGGTGAAGTTACTTATTGCATTATAAAATAGAAGACCTGAATCTTCATCAAATTGAATAGAAAGTTGCATTTGCTTGTTGCTGAATGAAAACAAGCAGGATGTCAAATGTACCAGTTTTCTAGGTTATGCAAATGCTTGTTGTGCAATGAAAACAATAAGATGTCAAATCTTCCAGTTTTCTAGGTCCTGTAAATGCCTGTTGTTGAATGAAAACAGTAAGATGTCAAATGGTCCCATTTTCTAGGTCATGCAAATGCTTGTTGTTGAATCAAAACAGCAGGACGTAAAATGTCCAGTTTTCAAGGTCATGTGAATGCTTGTTTTTGAATGAAAACAGTAGAATGTCAAATGTCCCAGACAGTTTTCTGGGTCACGTGAATGCTTGTTGGATACTTCCTCTATATAGTTTGTTTACATTAGTAATATGCGAATCTGTCTGGTATTACACTTGCAGTTTGTACACCAAAAACAAAAGCCGGTGTTGTTGTTATAGGGTTTAATGTCATTTTTCAGCACAAGACAGGCAATACATGACGTAAAGTATAAATGGTGGAGGAATAACCCCGGAAAACCCTGGAAAGGACCAACAACCCACGAGAAGCTACTGGTAAGCTTTCTCACATACCCACATTGGCCGAACCTGAGACTCGAACCCCCACAGAGGTGAGATGACAATGATTCATAATGGTGAGAGCTTTAGACCACTGGGCCACTCAGGCCCCCCTTCCCCCCCCCCCACCAAGCCAGTGAATGAATTCCATAAAGTCATACAAGAATTTTGTATGATCTGATGCAATATCATGAGGAAAAATGAATTTGGTCTTCCCCGTATTGATATAATTCTATAATGCTTTCAACTCGTTTGAATGTGACTTTTTGGAAAATGCTCTGAAATCTTTTAATTTTTGTGGAATCCGTCAGTGATTCAGTGTATTTTGCAAGTCATACTGTTGAGACGTTAAATGGGTTTAATATCAAAGGTTCTAATTTAGCAGTTAGAAGAGTCATGTCCCTTGATTGCCCATTTTTCTAACTTTGCATACTGTACCATAACTTTATTAAATAAAATTATATTGGAATCTCATATTATGCATCATTTTTTATGAGACCTTGACCGAGTTGGATTTCTTGGATGTCACATCTTCATTTAGAAGAGTTATGGCCCCTAAATACCCATTATCTCCAAAGCTTTGGTTTCCAAACACAAGTTCTATAGCACAAGGCTATTTTTACTGAGTAGGTTTGGATTTAGTGAAGAGACAAAGAACAGTCATGAAAATGATACATTTATTTATGATGTATATATGCACAGTAATTAATTTGGGTCTACTCTATTCCAAAGTTTTCATGTGCATTCTATTCTATTCTGACTTCTTGATCATAATTTTGTTTAAATAGATATCGAACACCGTTTGTATACACATGTACTAAATACTGCTTTGTCTGTGGCAGTGAATTCAAAATGAAATATTGAGAAGCATTTCCATGTTAATTACACACATTTGATTGGGCAAAAAATAAACATGAATTATATTATGTTAACATACATAAATGCTTTGATGAATATGAGAATAATTTGCCAAAACAGGACAAGCCTAGAATCTCACTTCCACAGAAAGGGCCTAGAACATTGCTTCCATAGAATGGACCTAGAGCATTACATCCATAGAAAGGATGTGCCTAGAACATTACTTCTGTACAAATGACACAGAACCTTACTTTCATACAAATGACCTAGAACCTTACTTCCATACAAAGGATCTAGAACCTTACTTCCATACAAAGGATCTAGAACTTTACTTCAATATGAACACAAGCTGAACATTGCCCTCTGAGCCACTCAGCAAGACCAACAATATCAGAGACAATTAAAATACACACAACTAAACCATGAAGTACATGAAAAAAAAGCACCGGAGTGTTTTAGTAAAAGTACCAGCAGGCACGTTATGCATGCATCGACATAAAAATCCTGGTGAAACATGAATAGTTTTGTATCAAGAATGACTACATAGAATTGCATGATAACCAAGTGTATACATCAATCTATCTACAACAAAAACAATTAGAGGGGATTATAAATAGCCAGGACACTCCATCCTTTACTGTACTCAATATTTACAAATCTACGAGATCAGTCAATTTTTTATCAAAATACGATTGTTACATAAAAAAGACTGTGTCTGAACATTAATAAAAAATAGTAGCATGATCTCAGTCTGACACCCACGTACACATTTCAATATGACTTTGTGATAACAGGATTATTACGATGGCTGCCCTGTGATATTAACATCAGATTGGCACCGTATCCATTTAAGTCACAACGGATGTCAAATCGGTACCATTTTCATTCAAGACCAGCTAGACACTATAAAGTCATCTAGTGAAAATTCCACGATGTCATGACCATCCAATCAGTAGAAAGTAGTGATGCAAGACATTCAAGATGGCTACACTTTCATTAATTCAACATATGATAAAATAATCCTTAATGAAAACCCCATCTGACATGACCATCCATGTTGGAGGAATAGTAATAACAATATGATGACCATATTGGATACAAGATCGACACCAGTTTTGTTTTGAGAAAGTAAATGTTACAGCAAATTGCATTTCTCTGAGAATGCTTATCTGGTCACATTAACATTGGGAATATAAGCCGACTACCTCCCAAGCCCAGCCCTACAAAGACATGAAGATTCATATTTGTGTATATACAATATAGATGAAGAGCAGTAACTCTTGCTCAATCCGTTGTCACCACTAGCAACATTGAGCCAAATGGATGTTTTTATACCGCCAGGGCATGATGCAATTTAAGTAACGTGGATCTAAACACGCATCACAGCATATCAAGATTGGCAGAGACACAATGCAATTCAAGTAACGTGGACCAAAACACACATGACAACATATCAAGATTGGCACAGACATGATGCAGTTTAAGTGACGTGGACCTAAATACACATTACAACATGTCAAGATTGGCACTGACATGATGCAGTTTAAGTGATGTGGACCTAAATACACATTACAACATGTCAAAATTGGCAGCGGCACGATGCAGTGTGCGTCCGCCTTGGATGCAGAACTTCACTGGCTCGAACCCCGGCTGAGTCATGCCAAAGACTTATATAAAGGGTACTAGCAGCTGCCTTGCTTGGTGCTCAGCATTACGAGGTTAGTGTTAGGACTGGTTGGCCTGGTGTCAGGATAATATGACTGGGTGGGACATGAAGCTATATGTCTGCGGCATGATGCCCCAGTGCTCGACATCACTATAACCTGCCACACTGCAGACATCGTGGCGATATGACTGAAAAATTGTTAAAGCTATGTTAAATTCTAAATAATACACACACACACACACACACACAAACACATGATGCAGTGTAAGTGGCATGGACCTAGACACTCATCACAACATATCAAGATTGGCACAGACATGATGTTAAGTGACTGTCACATCTGCTCAGCCCAGCTATCAAGAAGTGTATAAACTAGGGTATTATTATGACCCATGTGTCTGATGTCTAAACATTGCCGCAGGCTAGAGTTAATCCCTTACGCAAGGTTACCGTGACCACCAGCCAGGTGATAGATTGTACCAACAAGACAAAGGCTTGTAGTATTCACACCTAGGTGTTAAACATTTGTTCAGAGATCAAAGGAAGCCTGCAGGGTGAACGGGGCGTGTTCTCATCTGTCCCGACGAGGACAGACAGCAAGAGGACATTGTCTGCTAAGTTTGATTGGATTGGTTCACAGCGACATCCAATTGGAATTGAGATAGAGGGTGTGATTGCAATTTAGATCTGAATTATAACTTCATACCTCGCAAGCAAACAGTCAGTTTCTTCTGGGAAGATTTCTGAAGAAATAGGGTTACTCCGAGAAACCACTCATAATTTGGCAGTAAAACTTATAACAGATTCTAAGGGAAGAAAAGCTTCGAAAGGTCAGTAAGTTATTTGCTAGATTCATAGCAAACCAGTACATTTATTAATGAGTTATGTTAGAATTTACGCATGCTTGAATTGTGAGTTTGGAAAATGGTTGAAGTATGTAAGATTAGTTACTATGAACGTATGAATATATCAGAGAATGGATACTTTAATATTTGTATACTTTGTATGAGTTGTAATGTAAAGAGATGTGTCTGATTATTGTGATAATGTTTAGCATAATGGGATTAGGTGTATGTACTGATGTGATGCAATTTATTGATGTTTGTATGAGAAGTAATTGATACCGTGCTTTTATCATGACATTGCTTTACCATACAAGAACGTCTAAGAATTTCGATGTGAATGAATGCATGACTTAAGTAATTTAATAGCCATTATCTGATGATAGGCTGTGTGTAATGTGAGATGAGAGGGCTAAGGAAAAATATTGTACCATCCTTGTGTTTTCACAAGAAGCTTTTGGGGGACAGAACTTCCGGTTTAGTTGAGTCCCGAGTCTTCAAGAGGTGGAGACGGAAGTAAGACTAGCAGAGCAGTCAGAGTCGACAAAGGTCTAGTCGGTGAGATTACGTGGATAGAAGGTGGAGGAGGAGGAAAAGGAGTCTGGAGAAGAAAGTGGAGGAGTAGAAGGAGTATAGAGAAGTCGAGGAGTAGGAGGAGGAGTATAGAAAAGTCGAGGAGGAGAAGAAGGAATTTGGAGAAAGTTGGGGAGGAAGAGGAGAAGGAACTGGGAGAAGTAGGAGAGAAGAATACACACGAGTAGAATACAAGGACAGGTGGAAATCTATCTCACACTACGAATCAAGTGATGCAATAGGCTATTAAAAGGTCACGCGGAAGGAGTGTACTTGGGAAATTTGAATCATTTTACTATTGAATTGTTATTATTATTCATTGAATTTCACCCTTTTTGTATATTTAATCATTTAACCATTGGCATTGCTGACTGGGGGCTCGTAACTGTAGATCTATCCTTCACTAATTCAACTTCCAACCAAAATCGAGCCTGGGTGGGGCTTCTACAGTAGTTTAAATAAAATATTGGTAGCACCTCACCCCGTTTACTGCATTGAGAAGACATGCTTCTAAAACGACAGAGAAAGAGAAACAGCAGAGACATTAACATGTCAGTTAATATTTTTTAACATAATTAGGTAATTAACACCCATTATAAACAGGGTGCACAAACTAAAGACAGTGTGTGAGAACATTCATTAACAATAGCATGTTGTAACCATGGGGTCTAAAAAGGTTAAAGAAAGAGATAAATTTCACAAAATATCCACAAATTCGAAAAGTAATATATACCACATTTGTATTAATCAATATTAGTTCAAAGAAATCCAAATTTTTGAATGGATGCTTGATTTTCACACAGAGAAACTTGGATTAATGGAATGCTTATTCTGTATGATGCTGTGTACTGAAATTTAAAACTGGAGACACATGATTGCAACAAGAGGAAGTAATGAGTAAGAGTTACTGCCCTTTGTCTATATGATAATAATAGAGGATTATTCAGGAGGTAGCAGACTTTATTCCTAATATTAATGTGACTGTATTCAAGGGAGAAAACCCATGTTAATAAGACTTACCATTCAAGAGAAGTGGCAACAAGATTTTCAACAGGTCCACCATGGTGGTCATAGTGGGTATCAGATCAACATTTAGGATCAATAAGACATTATCAGAATGAGAAAGCAACCATCCATGAGCAATAACAAGAAGTTTAGGAGGATTTGTGATCACAAACTTTTTCTGCTGGATGGACAGATATGGATAACAGAATACCCCACAAGTTCTTCTAGCATATGACCAGTAGAGGTAAAAAACTACATGTTATTAACAGTCATACCTAACCTCCTATTCAGGACTTCATCCAAAGTTGAAACGCCCAAGATGCAGCAAAAGCCTTGGCCCACTACAATTTGCATGCATTAGCAGTAGTATCTATTACAGTTTGCATACATTAGCAGTAGTATCTATTACAGTTTGCGTACATTAGCAGTAGTATCTATTACAGTTTGCGTACATTAGCAGTAGTATCTATTACAGTTTGCATACATTAGCAGTAGTATCTATTACAGTTTGCATACATTAGCAGTATTATCTATTACAGTTTGCATACATTAGCAGTATTATCTATTACAGTTTGCATACATCAGCAGTAGTATCTAGTACAATTTGCATACATTAGCAGTAGTATCTAGTACAGTTTAACTTTGCAATGTTCTCTATCATAAAAGTCTTCAGCATTGAAGTTACAAACAATACAGAATTTAATTAATAAACTGTCAAACTAGCAATTGGATATAAATTTAAAAATATCTGCTATCCTGAATCCTTTAATGACTGAAGCACAACTCTGTCTCTGAATGATGTCTCAGGTTGTAATAATTCAAACAAAAAACATCATTGCTAGATTATCATTTTTTAATTCGTTTAAATGCAAAACACAGTAAAAGCAAGCCAAATAAACATGATATTGAAAATGCAAAATGCACATAAATGTTTGCACACAAGTTAAAAAGTTATATTTACAATTAAAAAATTAAATGAATTAGCATGCACTGTGTTATGTACATAAACTGATAAATTAACAGTTTTCAACTTAACATTATTCTCCAAATTTACTACGCAAAAGATTAGGATTTCTAATGCAATTTATTAACTGGTCCTTGGTTCTGAAAGTTATACCCTAAGTTTTCTTGTTCGTAGGTCACTTGTTCTGCTGGCAGAAAACACACAATTTAAGCCACTTTAGTCAGTAGTGAACAAATAACCTCCAAGTTTAATCAGTAGTCAAACAAATAAGCTGGTTTAACCAGAAGTCATAAATAAACTGTTCAGGATGGATGTCACACACATTGTCTCCCTAAGAGAGATTCACATAACCCTGGACTTGAATCAGTTTCTCAAGTAAATTGGAATATGTTAGTCATGGCTTAATTGTTTGTTAACAACCTGATAGAAATAGTTCCTTCCAATGAAGTGTCAAGAGCATGCATGTTAACCAGTCAGCCTGGATATATTCCTGCTTGAGCTTGTCTTAGATTATTCTTTATTGTCAAGTTCTTGTATGTTTGTCGATTACTTTCCCAGAACTGTTTCTTGCTTTGAAGAACTCATGTTTAAGACTTGTTCTTAAAATTTTCCTTTAATGACTCACTTCACTGAGATGGTTTTTCAGACGAAAGGCATAACAGTTTGTGACTTACTAATCTTTCAATTTAATGGCACACATTTTCATGAATTAAAACGAATTCTGCTGAGATGCTGGTTTCAAGTAATAGCAGTTAGTGACTCAATTTATGTCATGTCAAGAGTACTTTTTGCAGACTGATTCTTGAACCAAACCAACTGTTTATTTTCTTGAGGTAGGTGTGAATAGGGATTGCTGAATCTTCAGGCTTAAGGTCACAGTCATTCCACCATCTACATAACTGTATCCAAAATGATGATGTTTACAAACAAGTGGAATGATATCTGTATCATACTACATATCTGGTGGCTTAATTTTATGCAACTCACTTTCTTGAGATACTGAATTTCCTTGCAAATTCAATATTTTCTGTCTGCAAATAGTTCTTTAAGACCATTTAAATCAGTAGAATCTTTCTGTCAAAGTTTTTGTCTTGTATATATTGCTTTCTTATACTGACAGATTTGTTCCCATTATTCTCCCTCACTCTCCTCGGCTGTTTTCTTCATCTCTAGAGCTTCTACCCTAGATGTCAGAGCCTGTATTGCACCTTCAGCTGTTTCTAATGATCCCTTAACTGTTTCTATTGTGCTGAACCATGTCTTTAGGATATCTAGGTAGGATCCTGTAGGGATTGCTGAAACCTGAATTCGCTGAATTTCCTGTGATACCTCATTCTGAAAATTGGGGTCTCCACATTGCTGGCTGAGGGTTATCAATGTTGAGCTGATGCTAGCCCAACAAGTCTGATACTCAATGGCATTCATTTTGCATGACTTGGCATGTCCATACAGTTTGTTCCTGTCTTCTCGCAAACTTTTTATCATGCCCTCTTCCTGCTGAGTCAGTGAAGGAACGATATTGTTAAAGAGAGCAGACAGAAGTGTGACATCATAGTCTTCTATGTTTGTATTGCCTCCATTTGGTGGAAATAGGATATCCATCTGAGACTGGTGTAATACCTTTCGTTTAAGAAGACTGTTGATGGTTTTCCTGTTTTTGGCAAGATACTGGTCCAAAGTACAGGTTGGAGTGACTGTGTGATGACTTAACAATTGTCTCAGAATCCTGGATCCAACATCAACCAACATATATGTCAGACGCATGAACCTGTCCGTGTCACCAGCTGGTGGAGTTAGCATGGGAACAGCAGAAGCTGAAAGATGACAGCAGTTGTATAAAAATATTAGTACATACAATAACATTGTAATAGCATACAATTTTTTTTTTTCAGATTATGTATGAATACTATCAACAAATAATAGAGGATTGTTGTACTGAATTTACTAAGATTATAACAAAGTACACTGGATTTCTGATGAATTTACTCCTTAGACTATATTCTATTCAAAATCATTATACACAAATTTCCTGATGCAGATTCTGATTCAAATTTGTCCAATGAAAATACCATTTGTTGTTACTGTTGATTTAACTTATTTTTTTTCCCTTTTCTAACCAAAAATCCATGCTTATTACTTTTTTATGACTATCAATAAATGCTAATTGCTTAACAGTCTATTTAAATCATATGATGTATTATAGATAAAAGGATGTTCTTCATTGTGTGGTCATGCTTTCAATGACCTATACCTCCTGTAAGAGGGTATGCTATGGGAGATGTGGAAAATGAAATGATATTTTGATTATCCAACTAATAATCCTGGTTGTAATGCATGATACTGTTCATAACCAAAAGACAAAGTATTTTGTTTGAATTTTTGGGCGTTTCAAGATGGGTTATATATGACAGCCAGTATATTTGACGGAGAACTCCATTAAGAATGAATAACTAATGAGAAATTACTGTCAGTTACTGTAAGCGTTCTCATATACCCACAAGAGACAGGTGAGATGACAGTAAAAGGCGAAAGCTTTATACTACAGTTGGGGCAAGAAAATGAAATGGTTTTTAGATTACTAATAATCCTGGTTGTACTGCATACATAACCAAAACACTAATTATTTTGGGGGATGGTTTTCTGTTTTCTTTGTTTGGGCATTTCAAGATAGGCTATATATGGCTGCCAGTATATTTGGCACAGAACCCCATTAAGAACCAATAACTCATGAGAAGCTACTGTAAGCGTTCTCACATACCCACAACAGACAGGTGAGATGACAGTAGAAGGAGAGGGCTTTAGACCACAGCGGCCACTTGGGGCCCATTTTGATATCTAAAGTCACAGGGAAGGTGAATATATGTATTATTTTAAAGCATATAAATTTTAATATTAAAAACAATATAATTCAGCAATAAAGTTTTGATTAGAGGTTATAACTGGTTCGTGTTATGTATGGCTGATGAGAAATAATAATAATCATAATAATAATAATAATAATAATAATAATAATAATTTTTGATGAAAACCTCTCTAGAAATTGTAAATGACATTCTTGATTATTTACCCATTTTATTTTCTCTGCTGAAATTTTCTCCTGACTGGACAGGATTTTAAAGAAATATGGAACCGATGGGATTATAAATAACTTTGAAATAGTTGCTGATTTGACTTATTTGTTCCTCTACAAAGTCTTACAAAGTGATGAATTGGATGGAGATATGATGCCAATAAAGTTAACAGACCAAATTCCTATTATCCTGTACAAAGAATGAGGTCCAAGAGGAGCTGATATGGCTCACCTGGCTGACATCTTACTGATCAGCTAAACAGCTATATGCAATATCAGCTGGCCAAGAAATCCAGATTAATGTAAAACTGTTTATTCAAATATTCATAAAATTACAGCTGTGTTAATTGAACTTTGATGCAACAGCACAATGTCTGAAAATAACCTAACTGTAAATCTTATCAAAGGTATAATAGACTAATTGACTGAAAAGGGCAATATATATATATATATATATATATATATATATATATATATATATATATATATATATAACGAATACAAATCATAAGGTGAATAACAGTCCTTTCTAGTATATTGGATCCAGCAAGGGATCAAATGTTCAGGGATTGATTAAAATAAACGCAATAAACTGACAACGAACAGTGCAAAACTAGTTTCTAACTAGGCTGAGTGCTCGACTCTTAATGAATCTTTTTCAAAAGCATATACAAAACATAGACAAGAACAAATAAAACACAAAACCATTGTGTTTGCAAAACTTCACGTGACTATTTCTATAGGGATGAATCCTTTGAATTTATTATGTTTCAAATAGTTATTTGAACTTGTGCAGATGCTGGAAAATATTTTATATTAACCTAGAAATCAACGAGCCATAACGACATGTTAATTTATGTAAATTTCTGTAAGCGCAAATTATATCCAGGATATTTCATTGTTATAGCAGTAATTATAGGCTACTGGGTGACTAATAAGCATATTTAGAGAATTATTTAAAAGAAAATGTATCGGCTGCAGAAAGACAATTTTATTGTGTATGGCTGTCTTTTTCTAGTCTTTTTGGTTTAAACTGCTTGGTTTCAGTGCTCTAAGGCATTGTATCCAATAAGATTGCTTTAACAATTTTTCAATCATATCGCTACGAAGTCATCAATGTGATAGTTTATAGTGATGTCTAACACTTCGGCATCATGCCGCACACTTGTGGCATGATGTCCCACCCAGTCACATTATCCTGACATCAGGCCGACCAGTCCTAACACTAACCTCTTAATGCTGAGTGCCAAGCAAGGCAGCTGTTAGTACCATTTTTTAAAGTCTTTGGTATGACTCGGCCGAGGATCGAACCCGCGACCTCCCGCATCTGAGGCTGAAGCTCTAACCACTAGGCCACTGGAACTGTCCTATACTTGGTTAAAACATACAAGATAAATATATACTTACATCCAGCAACAGAATGTTCCTGCAAAATAAAGAAAATAAAATTTTAATAAAGTTTATTATTCATACTAATTATTATTTTGTATTATCATCATCTGTACAATTGTGACCCATTTATGCTGGAGCTGGAATTACCAGCCTCTGATGTCTGTGTGGAAGTGATGCAATCCTTGCAGAATGAATTTCCTAAGCTAGATATTATGGTGTAGTGAATCTGCCATAGAGTAGTTGAGGGTTACACTGGCATTGGATAAAAACTCATCCAAAAGACTTCTCAGATTATGAAATCAAGGGCATCAGCCCATTCAGGAGTTTATAAGGCACATTTCTAACATATTTACATCAACATTTCCAATCTTGCTATCATGACAATATTCACTGTTCCACATGTCAAGCAAGTGAATGCATAAAACACTGTGCAAATGGTAATATATATATATATATATATATATATATATATATATATATATATATATATATATATATATACAAGCGTCTGATAGATTACGCATTATACAGTACATACACTGCCTGGTGTAGGCATAAGATATCTACTATTATTTATGAAATCACACATTATACAGTATATGTCATACCTGATTTAGGAACAAGATATATATACCAATGACTAATATATCACACATTTTAAGGTACATAAGTGATACCTGATGTACAAAATATATACCAGTGTGTAATAGATGATCAATTAATATGTACCATGTCTGGGGTAAAGAGCATAATTTCTGCCAGAGTCAAAGATAATTTGGTATTTTAGCATATTGTAAGAAGACTAATATATTCATACTCACCTCATCCTTATACCAGAACTTGAGTAGCTCTTGCGATGTAAGTGTATGACTCCTGTCATGGGAATGGCAAGGTACTTTTTCATACGTTTGGAGCAGTGACACAGCAATCAGGCCTTCCAGACTGTCTACCTCAGAATCAGGGCATCGTACATGTGGTTGAAACTGGCAGCTCTGACCCAGGCTTCCAATTATCTTTGACAGATTCTCAAAGATGAAATTTCTGGCTTCAGAGCAAAGATTTGAAGACAATTTCATATCTGCAATTTTCATTCTTGTCACTTGAACAAAAATTACATAGTCCTTGAAGTAGAGGGTTAATCTGTGAAGTGAATCAAGGTTAAAAACGCAACAGCCACAGTAGATCAGATTCTTAGACTTCTGTTTGGCAATGGGCCATTGAACCAAACAAGCACCAACAAGCCTATGGAACACAGGTGGTGGTAGAAAATTTCCTGTACTCACGAAGCAAATAACGGATGTACTTTCCATTTCAGGATCTGATATAGGCGAGATAATTTCTGTTGGTGTTGCCTCACGGAGCATGCAGGGGGCAAGGTAGTAATCCTCTTCCTAAAATACAAGAAGAGTGGCAAAGGTACAGTAAATTCAGTATGATGAATCAGCTGTATTAAAATATGTTAAGATAGGCATCCGCATTGCAAGGATTGTGCCAATGGGATGCAAGATAGGCATACACAGCAAGGACTGTGTCATTGGGAGATGCAAATGCTTGGCATACACAGCTGTCAATGGGATGCAAACACATTACACAGCTGTCAGTGGGATGCAAATACCTGGCTTACATAGCTGTAAATAGGATGCTAAACCTTGCATTACACAGCTGTCAATGTGATACAAACAGCTGCATTATACAGCTGTCAGTGGGATACAAAGTACTGCATTTCATAGATGTCAATGGGATACAAGCAGCTGTATTATATAGCTGCCAATGAGATAAAAACACATTACACAGCTGTCAATGGGATTCAAATGCTTGCATTATACAGTAGTCAATGAGATGCAAACACTGGCATTAGACAGCTGTCAATGGGATACAAACAGCTGCATTATACAGCTGTCAATGTGATACACGCAGTTATGTTACACAGCTATCAATGGGATACAAACAGCTGCATAACACTGCTGTCAATGAAATACAAACTGTTGCATTATACTAGAACTGGCGTACACATTACTGAATTTAATAGTGAACTTTATCAGAGACAACTGAGGAGTGGCTGTAATCAGAGGCACCAGAAGTGAGGTTCTAATCACAGACAATAAAGCTAGAGTTTGCAATCAGAGACACTAGAGTTGAGTTTGTAATCACAGACAATAAAGGGAGAGTATGCAATCAGAGACACCAGAGGTGAGGTTGTAATTACAGACAATAAAGGAAGAGTTTGCAATCAGAGACACCAAAGGTGAGGTTGAAATCAGAGACAATAAAGGTAGAGTTTGCAATCAGAGACACTAGGGGTCAGGTTGAAATCAGAGGCAATAAAGGTAGAGTTTTCAATCAGAGACACCAGAGGTGAGGTTGTAATCACACACAATAAAGGCAGAGTATGCAATTAGAGACACCAGAGGTGAGGTTGTAATTACAGACAATAAAGGAAGAGTTTGCAATCAGAGACAATTGATGTATGGTTGTAATCTGAGACAAATGAAGTGTTGTTGTAACAATCTGCAATCACCTCACACCCAATCAGTACAGGACAATGCATGCAATATATTGCTTCACCAGGCAATGTGTGGAAGGTGGAGACAGCATGCAGAGGATCAAAGAAATGTACCGTCATGATGCCACCATGCAAACTGGCCAAGTTGCTGCATTTAAAGGTGGGGTACTGTCTCATTCACCACATATAATTCACAACCCATGCTGATGAGCTTTGAGTGCAAATGCTGACACTGAGCATACTGTACAGAGGAAATTATTTAACATTATCCCCAAATTTTGGTATTAACACAGTCATCTAAACAGATCCAAGGTAATCAGCAAAATATAGAATGAAACCCATCCAATATCATGACAGACAGACCCTGATTGGCAAACACACACTAAGACATCTGAACAACCCATTAACATATACTTATTGCTATATGAGATCTAGAGGCAATACACATTACTGACTTTAACAGTGGAATTTATCATAGACAAATGAGGTGTGGTTGTAATAAGACATAACTGAGTTGTGTTTGTAATCAGAGACAAATGTGGTGTGTTGTAACGAAAGACAATGGAGGTGGGGGCTCCAAGTGGCGGAGTGGTCTAAAGCGCTCTCCGTTACGGATCACTGCCATTTCACCTCTGTCTGTGTGGGTTCGAGTCTAGGATTCGGCGAATGTGGATATGTGAAAAAGCTTGCCAGTAGCTTCTCGTGGGTCGGTGGTTCTTTCCGGGGATTTCCCGGTTTCTTCCTCCACCATTAATACTGGCCGCCATGTATAGCCTATCGTAGTGCTGAAAAATGGCATTAAGCCTCACAACAACAACAACAACAACGATGGAGGTGTGCATGTAATCAGAGACAGTTAGGGTGTAGTTGTAGTCCCAAACAACATATGTGTGGTTGTAATCACGGACAATTGAGGTGCAGCTGTAATCAGATACACCAAAGGTGAGGTTGAAGTCACAGACAATAAAGGTAGAGTTTTCAATCAGAGACAGTTGACGTATGGTTGTAATCTAAGACAACTGAAGCGTTGTTGTAACAATCTTCAATCATCTCACACCCAATCATTTGTGTTGGGGTGTAGGGTCAGAGTCCATTCCCTATCGAAAAGATGTAATTTGCTGACACCATTTGGTGTCAGCATAGGGTAGCCACTTACTAACATGCCTACCAAACTTTACTGACCTTTCCTCGAGATATACCTACATGCAATCGATAGGAATATGATTTATTTTCTCAGAAATAGTGAGTGTAGCATTTGTTATATCTTTAATCAATTGAGAGATGAGATGCAACTATAGCGTTGATGAAATTTGACCTGGAACACACCATTGGCATTCCGAGTCACAAGCTTTTCTAATTTTATTATTATTACTAATTATCTACACCCATATCTGATCGCGTATAATTTGATATCATTTGTACAATCTTGAAGAACCGTATGCCAAGAAGGTTTCTCTCAAATTCGTTAAATACTGCTGGGTGTTTTAGAAGTTGTTTAAAGTTTTTCAATTTTAGTAATGGCAGCCATAATTGATGACAGATAGGCATTATTTATACAAATCTGACAATATTTATATACACAGACCTTGACAGCCTTTCCATCCTCAGTGAATGCCCTTGGCTTTGCGATGATATTTAACTTCTCCATTAGGAGCAAGATATGGTCCTTGTTCTCACTGAATAGCTGGTTCTTCTTCTCTTTCCAGATGGCATCTATAAATAAAGAGCACAGCATCAAACAATAAAGCTATTATTGTAAATGGCAGTAATGTAGAAGTCATGCATACATTCTATTCTTTAACTTTACCATTGACCCATGTTGTTTATGTATATTTGTGTGTGTGTATATTCATCTTGGGGTCTGACTCTGTTGTAGGTAATATTGTTAGGACCAAGCTCGCATGTTAAAATATACAGCTTTCCACCTGTCCAGTTTTCGTGTATTACATTTTTACTTACACAGTCAACTTTCTCAAACCCCCAAAACCTCAATATACCAGAATACGATTGAGACTAGAGCTGGGAACCAAGATAATGTTTGTATGAAAGCATACTGCAGTATTTCTGAACATACTGCAATACATACCACAGTATACTGCAATTATGTTATGGACCAAGAATTTAATAATGTGGAGCAGGGACCTGACACTTTTACCTGAACAAAAATATATCCATCTGTCAATTGCTGAAAAAATGTCTTGATTTGGGGTTCATGTATAATACAACAACACAATAATAGTCATATATAACTTGAAGACAGCATGTATGAAATAACAGAAAATAAAGTATTTGAGCTCAAAGAAAATTACTACCTCCTATTCCTCCTATCCCCAAAACAAAATGATTGGTATCGATACACTACTGACATAATGGACACAGAAACTCTGAATGGCATGCCAACACCCAGGCAAAATATTCATCAGCGGTCTAGTTAAGATACAACTCGTGTTGCAACAAACTAGAAGAATATTGTGTTGACTACATAAATTACATAAAACTCAAACAGAACACAACTGCCATCCTGAAAATTTTAGGATGATTCACAGTCTTTCAAAGGAATAGACATAGTCAGTGCATAAGCCTACACTTATAAATAATTAAAACTTTATGTTTTCACTCAAAGATTTGTCCAAACATTGGATTTGGCTCAAATACCTTTAAAAATATCTTTTATTTTGCCATCACATAAGCATAATTGACAAGTGCCAAACGTAACTAAAAGATCAAAAACATAATGCCTTCATAACAACATTACTTGGAAATTTCTGTACATTTACTTCTGATGGAAACAACTTAATTACCACTATAGCAAAACTAATGTCTTCGTATGTAACACTGTAAAAAACAATAACATAAAAAAACAGAAATAATGTGCACTTATAATTGTAACCAACATTCTTGGGGGCAGTCACCCACAATTTTCGATCTTTAGTATCATTACAGTAAACAAAAACCTCTCAAATATAAGTTTTAAGGAGTCACGGTGCTAATTCAGTTCCCATAGTAAACCTATGCAAACACCATGATATTAAAAATTCAATAACTTAAAATTTCGGAGTGCCCATGATCAAACCTATATTTATCAGTATAGATGAAACATGGATGTCATCAGATTCTGTGTAGAGGAAAGGATATGAGCCGTGGCAATTTCTGGACCTGCATGTGTTTGAAACATGTGCTTTCAATTCCGCACCAAAGAGTCAGGTGCTAATTTTAGTAATGGGTGTTCGAAACTCAAGACTGTTAAAGGACTGGAATTCCATCAATAAAACAATGTCTCTTTTTTTTTTCACTTACAACTAGGATAAGCTCTCAAAAGTTTCTTTTTCCTAAAACATAACTTACATTATTAACCAATCCTGGCCACCCAAACCCATATATACTCTATTAAATGTTCAACCATTTCCAGGCTGGTTCCCATTTTTCCATACCATTAGTACCATGTGTCCTATAAACTGAACCTCACTTCCAAACTGGAAATACAACTGCTACATTCCTGACAACAGCTGAAACAGATTAATTATGACTAGCAAGTATTGAAGCAAGTTCATCTGGGAGACAAAGTCTGAGAAAATAACCCCCAGTCACACTAGGTGAAACAATAATTGACATTTCTGCCAACATGAGATTACGGCTGACAATCGGCTAATCTGAAGTCACCATAAAAAGCCTGGTTTTACAATGAAATATTCATAATTAAATCCATGCGTGTATGTCATTTAAGGAAATCTGTGTTTATCTGATAAGTATATAATTTCCATTCAAACTATTTTATTGTATATATGATCAACAAAACAATTTGGTTTGAATGTATCTTTTGGAAATCAAAAGAATAATAATTAATCGTCTCATTATCAAAATCATCCAAGAACCAAATGATACAAACTCATTTTCAATTTTTAGAAATATCAGGCATGAGTAATTGTTACTGGCATACCGTATGATAAAAACAGGTGGCAAAAAACAGGTCATTGGCAGAACCGAGATCATGGGCCTATGTTGTACATGCCTGCTTTAGACCTAGAGGTAAGAAGGGCAGCCAATCAGAAGTAATGCATTTCATTATTATGATCATTTTCATTTGTGTTAGGACCTGTCTATGACAATGATATTATTAACTTATTTAAAATGTTGGATCCAACTGGACTGTAGTCCTTAGAGTGACAGCATTAGCCAGGCAGATACAAGATAACCAATCAGCCTTGCATAGATCTTTCTTCTAATGCAAACCATTCAACTATTGATAATACAAGACTATACAAGTTTCATTACAGTCAGATCAGAAATATAGTTACAGGATCGATGACAAATTAAACCACCTGTATGGATGGTCACATCATTATCATCCATAAATATCAATCATACAAAAGAAGTCCCAGTATACACATCATTATACTCCATAAATATAAATCATACAAAAGAAGTCCCAGTAGACACATCATTATCATACATAAATATCAATCATACAAAAGAAGTCCCAGTAGACACATCATTATCATAATATCAATCATACTAAAATGTTTCAGATGACACTGGCCTATTTACTAAGTTAGTTATATGCGTTATGAAAACAAAAACAGTCGTAAGAGTAGTAAAACCCTGCCAGTTAGATGCAAGATTACCTACAGCACAGCTCACATGGTTTATAGGAATTAAATGCATCAGCTAATGGAGAACTGCTCTGCATATCAATGTAGAGTGGATGTGGTCTCTATCAAATTGGCATGGTTTACTGTGTATAAACCCTGCAAGCAAAGCTTTTTTGATGTTTCTGGAGGGGAAGAGAGACGTTGATTCATCTAAGTCATTATTAGGGTCCACTCAAAAGTCTCCAGCTTATCATAGATGTGAGAGCAATGAGAGGTCTACAAATAAAGTTATCAGATTAGTATACATGTCCTGGTTCTAATGAAGATAGTGTAATAAATAAATTCCAACTCCAATTTCAGATTATATATATATATATATATATATGGGAGGATACGTGTTGAAAACATTTAACTTCTTCTGTTCATAATGATAAAACACATCATTCCTTTTCTTACTTGCAACACATTTATCTTGTGATGAATGAAACATAAAATATGTCGGTTGGAAAGAACAATCTAGCCCCATACATTAAAGGCCAGTCACTTATGGTACATGTGGGTACATGTATATTCAGTCTCATGACTGGGTCATTACGTGGATCGTATTTAAGTGTAAATTCAGAATTTGCAATTGTTTGTTTTTTGGGTTTTTTTTTTTAGCAAATATAGTGGTCAGATGGAATTAATCATCCACACCTTAGATGATTATTCTTCATGTTTAAACAGCAAGATATCACACTGTTTAAGAGAACAGAAACATTGTGTGCCTCTCATCATGTCAGTGCGCACCTTTGTTCAGATTTCTTTGAATAAAGCAAACTCATAAACATACTGCAAAAGAATGTAATGATCTTCTTTAAGTGTACATACTATACAAGACCTTTCTATTTGTTTTTACTTTGTTGTTCCAGCAGATAGATATTAAAATCACTTGATTCTTGAAATGGTATTGGATTATAAATCAAGTATAACATTTCAGTTTTTCCATGGGTTGTCTTCATTCATTGGCTGTTCAAATGTCAGTCGGCAAAGTTGACCAGCCTTTCAACAGTAGAGATGGCATCAGTGTGCAAGGTGAGATGTGATACTGATTTGCGGGTATTTTCCACTCTGAAACAGAATGAAAGTGTCCCCCGCCATGAGGAGCATTGTTCCTAAATATCATATGAGCCGTCCTCTACAAATATGAATAGGTCTCCCTTACAATACCAAAATCTTCTAATATATTGATGATATTAGTCTGTTTATCACGTCGCAATAAAACCCTATATATATTTAGTCTTTCAAGTGAGAGGAAGCTTAGCCAGTCATATACAAGATCATTTCATGTGGGATTCTTGCTCATGATAAACTGCATTATATATCTTGATGATAGAAGACCATATACCAAGTTTGATAAAATTATGTTCAGAAATAAAATTTCTAAATTATTGACACAATCTGCCAATTGGTTGTAAAATCATTGAAATGCATGTATCTTGCACATAACTACGCCTATCCAAGATTGTGATCATTTAAGCTTATTTCCCGTGTTTGATCAAAATTGGATCAGTTATACTGTCTTCAGAGTGGTAACAATTAAGCCCAGCAAATCACTAATTTTTTTTAACAGCCTCCACAATCGGAATTTGGCCACTCACATGTAATATAACTTATTAACATGCATGGAACTTGTCAATTGCCAAACGCATCGCAGATCTCCCAAGACTATGATGATACAAGACCATATTCCAAATTCTAACTGAAATATGGACTTCTGAGATCATGATGACACAAGCCTATATTCTAAGTGTGATTTAAATTTGACTTCTGAGACTCTGATCATCCTGACCATATTCCACATGCCAGTGTACATGGATGGATGGCACATAACCTACACAAGGCTATACCATAAGCTCAAATCAAGATGAGATGAAAAGAAGTTAGTGTCCCTTTTCGCCATCTCAACATCATTCTGAAAGTATGCTACTAATACAGACACAACAGTAACAACAACTATTATTATTTGCTCATTGTGTTTTGTTATGATTCACTGCTCAAGCTTGTAGATTTCTCATTTGCTTCACTAACTATTCAATAGGTGTCGCAAAGTACTAATTTCGCTCAACAAGGTCATCTTCCTTCTAAGTTTAATTACGACTTATGAGAACTGAACAATCATAACATTAAGAGAACTGAGTTTATGTCACTTGCTTGGACAATAATCTGTTGGGACCACAGGAAATCCCAATCCAAGATTGAAAACTACCCTCTAATATTTCAGAACTTATCATTTCATTAACAAATGAGTAAAATGGTTTCTGATTATCATTATATTAACTTTAATTTAATTAATTTCAGACAATCGCAGGTGACATCCACCAATGATATGCTAATCATGTTATGACGGAATCTGCAATGTCATGTTTCAATACAAATCACATAGAGTTATGACGGAATTCGCAATGTCTTGTTTCAATACAAATCACACGGAGTTATGACAGAATTCACAATGTCTTGTTTCAATACAAATCACACTGAGTTATGACAGAATTTGCAATATTATGTCTCAATAAAAATCTCATCATATTATGACGGAATTCGCAATGTCTTGTTTCAATACAAATCGCACTGAGTTATGACGCAATTCGCAAAGTCTTGTTTCAATACAAATTGCACCGAATTATGACACAAGTCACAATGTCATCGTTCAATAAGATCAAAATATAAAGCTTGTTAACCTGGTCTTGAATCTCAGTGTTACCTCTGGGAGTATGTAAAGAAAAGCACTCAGAAAACAAAATATTCACTGCTCAAAGGACTAATAAATGTGCGCTGTGTTGGATATGATATTTTGTGTTGAGAGATTTATTGTTGAAGGGAACAACGAAGCTTAATCAAGTTGTAATGTTAGGTTTACAAATAATGCTTGGTCATAACAAATTTTTCCAATGACTCTGAAACACAATCAATGCAATTGCACTGATAAGTGTTAATGCATAAATTTATTGTATCTGAGTCAATGGGATGTTAACTATCCATTACGATTTTGCTTCAGCATCCTATGGAATGTAGTGTGGGAAACAGTTATACTGTATAAGGCTGAATAGGCAGGAAGTAACACAGACAGCAGGTACCAGTATAAAGTTTCCATTTATCAAGAAGTGTGGGCGACAATTCCAAAAACATTTCAATATCAGGGATAGCTAATAATGCAAGTTTGTCGGGTTCAGTAAGGCTACGATACATCTGGGCAACTGGGTCATGTTCTTCTGTGTCAGCATCATAACACATTTAGGTAACTATGTCATATTTGTTAATGCTACTTCAGTATAATTTAGTTATATTATGGTCTATGGTGAAAGGGTCTGTCCTTCATTTAGTAAGGTTTAGCCAATCATATTCCGTATTTAAGGGAAGTGGGTGTGGGTATGATGGATAGATAAATAGAGAGAGAATAAACAGACAGATATGAGATAGTAACTTAATCGAAAAACATGATAAAGGAACTTATTATATGATGTGAGATAGAGAGAGAACAGACACACATAATAGTTATATATAATGGAAGATAGATATTATTATAGCAGACAACCATGTAGCTAAACTGTAGCATATAACTTGGAGAGGAGGACAGAACTTCAGTATGTATATATTTAGATATAAGTAGTAGTTTGCAAAAGATGACTTAATGTTGTAAATATTATACCACTGAGGTCACCTCAGCCAGAAACCATAAGGTTATATGAACAGTAAGAGATTTCCGGTTAGAAGACCGGAATAAAACAGGTCATACATCATGGAGAATATTCCTGGTAACTGACTTTTCAGCTTAGCTGGAAATGAAACAACAACAGGCTTAAGGAATACATTTCTCCTGATCTAAGACCCACCAATTCACTGGAACAATCAGTAAGCAGAGAAAGGGAATTTAATTCAGAGTTGATCCCTCCTAAAGATATGGAGACAGACTCTTTTACACATCCACAAGTTGAGGGCAACATGCAACTGAATCTCCAAGCTGGTCAGACAATCAGACAGTGTGGCAAACTATTGAAAAGATTTTGTGCTGTAAACCTAGTAGAGGCATAAAGTGGTACTGGGTTAGATACGTATGGGTACTGGGTTAGATATGTATGGGTACTGGGTTAGATATGTATGGGAACAAGAATCTACCTGGGTGCAGGAGAAGGATTTATCCCCTTGTGTGTCTCATGCACATAAAACTCTTCAAGGAGAGAGAAACCACAAAGGCAAGCCACATCATGAGTTAAAGAATGAAGTACCACCTATTTACATGTATGCGATGATACAACAATAAAATAAAAAATATTAAAAATATAGAATAATTGAAAGGTATGCCTTTGAACATGCACTGCTCGTCACCGAATTAGAAATAATTTCTCAGCCAGGTAATGGAAAATGGATAAAGCAGTATTGCACACCATTATAGGTTGTAAGTATTAATTAAAGCAGGCGCACACGTTCTGGGAAGGGTGTTCCTTTTTGCAAAGTTCATGGTAGGATGGCCAAATATGTCGGACTGGATGGTTATATAGTAACAATCTGAACATTCGGACGTTTTACAAAATATGAAGATGTGGTGTATGGTCACAGATGTAACAGATGAAGTATTCATGTGACCAAACAAGACAAAATTGTTTACAAAGTTCCTTGTTATTTCTAATTGTCATAATTTTAGAAATATGCATGACCACATTGCCTGTCATGCAAGGCCTACCTTGCTTGCTTTATAGCGCACACTGGAATCTACAGTCATGAATGTGTAAATGGTGGTACTCAACTAAACAAATCAGAAATAAAATATGTTCACATTTTGTGATGGACTAAATTTAAGAGGAACACATTTAACATGATATTACTGCTGTATTGATGTTAATTGAGTTGTCCTGTCTGCCCCCATCTCGTCATTATTTTCATGGTATTTGGAAACTGAGATTCTAAATACCATGTTTCAAATGAAGTTGTATAATGGAGTAGCATCATGCAGTTGTGATTGCCAGTTACTCTAAGATGCTTTGCATAGTACTTAAAAGGAACAAGGCTTATACTTTGGTTAGAAAAAAGTTGATCTTACATTTAATAACTTGTAATAGATATAATAATACTGTAGAACACGTCGTATGTACTGTAGCTCAATTAATATCAAGTTTGCGGAGCAAACTATAAATGAAGGCAGAACACATATGAAGGAACTGTAGTGTGGGAGAAAGTTAGAATGAATATGGCTTAATAAGCAGGAAGCAGAAGTATCAATATATATATATATAAATATATATATATATATATATATATATATATATATATATATATATATATACAATAAACTGACGACGAACAGTGCAAAACTAGTATCTAACTAGCCTGAGCGCTTTCAACTCTTAATCAGTCTTTTTTAAAGGCATATACAAAATATAGACAAAACAAACAAATAAAACACAATACTAGCTTTGCACTGTTCGTCATCAGTTTATTGCATTTATCTCAATCAATCCCTGACAAATGTGATCCCTTGCTGGATTCAGTGCGCTTGAAAGGGCTGTTATTTGCCATAACATCTGCATTCAGCCCAAAAGACACCCACAGGGAAAGAAGGCTCCTAAACGACTAAACATCATCAAGCTGAAATGCACCAGTACCAAACAGTCTCTTGTGGATGCCCTGGAAAAGCGTCTGAAATCCACCCTTCTGGACAATCAGAATGTGGAAACCGACTGGGCGGCATTCAGAGAGATGGTCTACAGCACAGCCTCGGAAATCCTAGGACCCTCAAGCAGAAAGCACCAAGACTGGTTTGATGAAAACTGCGACGAGGTCAAGCAGTTGCTGGATGAAAAACACCGCCTCCATCAAACCTACCTCAACAACCCCAAGTCCACCTCCTGGAAAGATGCGTACAACAATATATGCACAACTGTACAGCAGAAACTCCGCCAGATGCGAGGTACATGGTTGAGCAACAAAGCTGATGAGATCCAGTGCTATGCAGACAGCCATGACATGAAGAACTTCTACAACGCCCTGAAAGAAGTGTATGGACCTACATCCTCTGGATCATCCCCCCTTCTCAGCGCTGACTGGAACACACTAATTACTGACAAAGAGAAGATTCTTGAACGTTGGGCTGAACACTTTGACAGCGTCCTGAATCACCCCTCATCCATCAATGATTATGCCATCAGTGGTCTCCCCCAATTACCCACCAACGAAGCACTGGATGAGCCTCCAACCTTGCTTGAGACACAGAAAGCGATACGTCTGCTCTCCAGTGGCAAAGCCCATGGTTCAGACTCCATCCCAGCTGAAGTCTACAAGGAAGGGGGCACAGTCCTGATAGAAAGGCTCCACCAACTGTTTTTACTCATGTGGCAGCAAGAGACGATCCCCCAGGAATTCAAAGACGCTTCCATAATCCACCTGCATAAGCGCAAAGGGAACCGCCAGGCCTGTGACAACCACCAGGGTATATCCTTGCTTTCAATCGCAGGAAAGATACTCGCCAGAATCCTACCGAACCGCCTCACTACACACCTTGACCAGGGACTCCTACCAGAAAGCCAGTGTGGATTCCGGAAAAAACGTGGGACCATCGACATGGTGTTTGCTGCAAGGCAGTTACAAGAGAAATGTCAGGAGCAAAACGCAGACCTTTTCTCCATCTATGTCGACTTGACAAAGGCCTTTGATACTGTCAGCAGAGAAGGCTTGTGGATGGTAATGGCCAAATACGGATGCCCGAAAAATTTATATCCATGGTGCAGCATTTCCATGACGGCATGCAGGCAAGAGTCCAGGACAATGGACAGACATCTGAGCCATTCCCAGTAACCAATGGCGTCAAGCAGGGTTGTGTTCTGGCACCGACACTATTCAGCCTATTGTTCTCTGCCATGCTGACTAATGCTTTCAGAGACGGAAATGTTGGAGTCGGCATCAGGTACAGTACAGATGGAAAACTGTTCAACCCCAGGAGGCTTCAAGCAAAAACCAAGGTTATGACAGACACCATTAGAGATTTCCTATTTGCTGATGACTGCGCCCTCAACGCTGGCTCAGAAGCCAACCTGCAACGCAGCGTTGACAAGTTCTCCAGCTCCTGCACAAGCTTCGGTCTCACCATCAGTACTAAGAAGACTGAAGTCCTGCATCCGCCAGCCCCTGGAAAGCCCTATGTTGAGCCCAACATCACCGTCAACGGCCAAAAACTCAACGTAGTGAACCGCTTCACCTACCTTGGCAGCACACCTTCACAGAGCGAAACTACTGACGACGAGGTGCACCTCCGCACTGCCAGAGCCAGCGCATCTTTCGGCAGACTGTATACCAACGTCTGAAATAGAAGAGGCATCAGCATCCAGACCAAACTCAAGGTCTACAGGGCAGTTGTGCTCCCCACACTACTTTACGCATGTGAAACGTGGACGGTGTACCAACGCCATGCCAGGAAGCTGAACCACTTTCATACAACAAGTCTCAGGAAAATCCAGAACGTCAAGTGGCAGGACAAGGTTCCAGACACTGAGGTACTCACCCAAGCTGATCTCCCCAGCATCCACACCATCCTGATGCAGTCTCAGCTATGCTGGGCGGGACACGTTGTACGCATGCCAGACCACCGGCTGCCTAAGACACTCTTCTATGGCGAGCTACAGCAAGGACAGCGATCCCATGGAGGTTAGAAGAAATGCTTCAAAGACAATCTGAAAGCTGCATCGAAAGCGTTCAACATAAAACCTGATTTCTGGGAGCAAGCAGCCAGCGATCGAGTCACATGGTGTTCCTCCGTGCACAAAGGCTCCAAGTTGTGTGAATCTAGCAGGACAGCAGCAGCGGAGCTGAAGAGGCAAGCCAGAAAAGCGCGTGCCATCAACCCTCCTGGAGATGTCTCACTCATCCCTTGTTCTTTATGCAAACGTACCTTCCGTGCAAGGATTGGCCTTATCAGCCACCTGCGCACACACAGAACAGAACCAGCCCCTACAACCATCGGATGACTAGAGTGGTCCTCGTCAACTCGACAGACGAACGAAGATTCGCCGTATGATTTGTATTCTTTATATATATATATATATATATATATATATATATATGTGGATTGAGAGAGAACAAACAAATATGAGATAGGAACTTAATAACAGTGAAACTTAATAAAGGGACTGCATAACTTGAGTTAGAGAGAACTGAAGAATTTGTATATTTATGTAAAAGCAGTATTTGCCAAATGACGTAGTGTTTTAATTATTATACTACAGAGGTACCGTAACCCTGAAATCATAAGGTTATACGGACAATAAGAGATTCCACACCAGAAGAAGACAACACAGCGGATCAGAATAGTCATACTACCCTTAATTTTAAATCTGCATTATGATTATAACCAAATAATGTACTACATAACATGCACTTAAATTCATTACATCGCATACATATGTTTTAAAAAAATAAGAGATGCAAGGCTTTCTAATATTGCTTACATGTTAGGCACTGGTCTTAAAGACAAGTGTTCCAATAAAGATGGTGCATTAACTGTGTCACAAGACACAAGGTGGAACAATTTCCAGCTAAAATACTGAATGATTATAATGTTTCAGAAAGAACTGGGATTCTAGAATGATATTATCGAAAAATGTTATATTCAAATTCATTTATTTTTCATACAATTGTAACTATTTGTCCATGTCAATGACGTTGGATATATATGTAGTACACAACTGATACTGGTATGATTACTATCCGAACTCCTGTGTAATGGTAACACAGTTTTCAAGAAACATCATACATTTGTATAAAAATATGTTATCATAAAAAAGGTAATATACAAGAAAGTTTAAACGTCTCATGAAAGTATCATGCATATAAATGTACATGTGAGTGTATCAGCCGTTGGATCTCCCAGAAATAATTTCCATGAGAAAACAGCTTTTATTATTACTTACATGGAAAGAAATTGTCAGTAATCTTCTGTTTTCTATTAATCTGAAACATTTTGTTGATGTTTGTCAATGACATACAAATGTTCATATATGGCTTTGAAGCTAAAGAGACATTTTCCTTTCATCCTGATTAGATGGTACAGTGACATTTCCTGCATGAATGCAAAAGGTGTTCGTGCTAACACTAGATGGTACACTGGCATCTCTTGCATGAATGCAAAAGGTTTTCTTGCTAGCACTAGATAGTACAGTGGCATCCCTTGCATGAATGCAAAAGATGTTCATGCTAGCACTGGATGGTACAGTGGCATCCCTTGCATGAATGCAAAAGGTGTTCTTGCTAGCACTAGATGGTACAGTGGCATCTCTTGCATGAATGCAAAAGGTTTTCTTGCTAGCACAAGATGGTACAGTGACATCCCTTGCATAAATGTTAAACATGTCCATGCTAGGACTAGCTGGTGCCTGAATTTGAAAGGCATTTATGCTAGGACTATATGGTACAGTGTCATCTTTTGCATGAATCCAGACAGAAACAAACATATGTTTGGCGTCTCAGAATCAAAGTTGATTGTAAGTCAGACTGATGATTTTCTTTACAGTGATGGATGTGATGAACATTTTCACATAGACAGAAAGGCATGAGATGGGGGACTCCTGTATATAAAAAAATGGTACAGTTTGCAAAAGAAGGATTAATCTTGAATCTGACAAGTTAAATCAATATGGATTCAGATCACCCTAGAAAAAGCCAACTCCTCTTTCTTAGTTTCTTATATAGGCAGCCATCATCAACCGGATATTCAAATGAACATTTTGAATTTAGAATAGAGAAAACTATAAATGAAGGAAAAAAATATATGCTTTTTCTTGATCGAATAGAAATACGACTCCTTTTTCACCTTTAATGTTTAAGAACTCTATTATAGCATTTATTGAGATAGTATTATTTACAAAATTCCTTCCTACCCCCCCCCCCAACTCTGATTAATATCTATTACTGTGTCTAGGCAAGTTCTTATTCTTTTGGTTATTTTACTTAAGATTTTATAATCAGTGTTCAATAATGTTATAGGTCTCTAGTTTTTGATTTCTTTTCTATCTCCTTTCCTTTATATATTAAAGTGATAATCCCTTCATTTAAACTTTTGGGTATTTCCCCATTAAAAAGTATATTGTTTTAAAGTCATTCTAGTATGTCGACTAGTTCCTTCTGAAATTTAATATAAAAGTCTGGTGTTACTCCATCGGATCCTGGAGACTTCCCTTTCTCTGGGCTGTTAATTGATTTTAAAATTTCCCCAGAAGTAATACATTTATCACAGTTTTCTCTATCATTTAATGGTATCTGTTTGTAATAAGTTTTCCATATATAATTATTTATTGTATCCTAATCCAGTTTTTAAGTTTTGTATTCATTATCATAACATTTTGTATACACTCTAATATGTCCTTCTTATCCTTATAAACAGTATCATTTATTTGAATTGATTCTATCTTTCTATCTTCCCCTCTTTTAATTTCCATCCTTCTATAGATCCCTTACCCTTTTTATATAGGTACCTAAATTTCCCTGCCCTAATTTTTATTCCCTGAATAGTTTCCTTTTCTATTTCATCCCACTGTTTAATTATTCTATTCTCTGTATCTGTTAGTGGTCCATTTTTTATTTTAAATTCATAGTATTTCCCTTGAATCCATTGTTTATATAGTTTCTTTCTTTCACTATAGTATTTAGTTATGCGATTTATCTCTTTTTTAATTAGTTCCCAGTCATTCATAATATCCCCGAAAAGCTTTACTCTTTAGGTTATTTAGGTGAGTGCGAACAGTACTCACATACTCGCTGTCATGTATGAGAGCACCGTTCATTTTCCACACACCTTGCCCCCATTTAATTGTATTTATACGTGTCAAATCAAGTTTTAATAGTCTGTGTTCGGAAATTTGTTCTTGCATAATAGTGCATTTTTTATTTTATTGATTTGCCCATCTGATAAGTAGAAGGTATCTAGGTGACTTTCTTTATTATTATCATACTTGTATGTGTATTCCCTATTATTTCCATTTAGGTATCTAAAAGTATCTATGAAATTGTTGCTTTTTAAAAATATTTTATTCCACTTTGGAACAACATTCCAGATGATGTTAGATTAGCTCCGAGTATCTCTACCTTTTACAATAGGTCTATTACATGGATAAAATCATGAAAAATATGGTGTTCATAATATTGTACATTTTACACCGCCCATCCCTTGTTTTCATTTTCATTTCTGCAGTAATTAGCATTCATATATTATATAGATGTTTATGTACTGTGCATTTGATTGTACATGTATGTGTGTGTGTGTATGTGAACATAGCATTACTAACTTTTATTATATCTAGAGGATATTTGTTTGAAACAAGTGAATAACATGTATTTCATCAAGTGGGTAATACATTTCCGGGGATGAAATATATCCATTATTTACTCATAACAAGCAAATGTTCTTGTTCTTATTATGGTCAAACAGAAAATATAAACAGTAACACAATTGTCCTTCACAATTCGAAGTGAAACAGCACATTAAGAAAACAATATTTACACCTTGTTGGATTGGAACCAGTCGTCTTTAATGGGATCAGCCATATTAACCAGTCAACTACGTAAGCATCTATGAATAACTTCAATTTTCATGGTTATAATGCTTTGCATATTGTTTTTCACTCTAGCAAAATATCAAGATTTCTCTCAGAAAATCTAGTTATTCATGGTGTAGCAAAACATAATTGTACAAACTGGAGACTCCAGAAAGATAAGTTCTCATATCCAACTAAGCCAGTCTCTGAAAATAAGACCAACCTTTATAATTAATATTGTTATTATTATCATGAACATAGTAGATATCATATTTCCAGTGCATCCTCCTCCCAATACATGATAATGACTTTTGAATCATGTTTTTTTTAATCTTTACATCTGCTATTATATACATTACAATAGACTGCACGTACGTCAACTGCAGATAAAATGTAGGTATTATGGTTAAGTTCTACTGAGCAACTTTGATTCAATTTAAACTTGGTTTAATTTTTAGTTTAAATGGTTCAATTAAACATGGAATAAAAATATGAATTCATGCAAGAAATATATAATATTTATGTGTCAAACTGTTATTTTTTCTGTCGCATGGAAATTCTATACAACTTTTTGAATGAGCACAGTACACATGCCAAACTGTCTACTTGGGAATAACTTCTGACTTCTCTCTTTCCTTTCTTTTTATTTCTCCTTTTACATATCTAAGAGAGTTCAGATTTGTGTGAATTCAATGATGGACATTGCGATACAATGTGGGAGTTTTCATTGCGGAACATCACATGTATTCAGGCAAAGTTGACATGGAATGCAAATAGTTTTTGCCTAGACCAAGCGTAAAGATCTTAGCTGTACAGGCAAAATTTGACATGGAAAGCAAATAGATTTTACCAGGACCACACAACAGTATTTCAAAGACGAGTGCCATAAATGGCACTTTACACGCTCACACAATGTTTAACCACCTTCTATGCATATAGCCTACATTATACACATATTTGTTTTACTTCTCTCACTCAGAATAACTTTGCCATTTGAACATTACATTCACAGGTTTCTTCATAAACAAATGTACAAGCAATCCACAATGTTTGGGCCACATCTGTGATGAAGAAATAATGTTATTGTGTGTGAATCATTTAATAGTCTTCTTGGTAGAGAGTTTAAATATTTGTGCAGATAAAAATATATATTTCTCATTCAGAGTGGCCTTCACTTTCTGACGCCAAAATCAACAGAGCTTTTCTTTGCCATAAGCGCATGCTACCTACAACGTCTGGGCCCAGTTTCATTTGTTTGTGAGGCGTAACTAATGCTACTTTGTGAAAACCAATTATCTTGTTTCAGTCATCCAGTCTGATATTTGAACTTTGACACCAACATCAATACCTTTTTCATACCCCGCTTCCAAGCCATTCACAAAATTTGGTTATGGTATGTCATGTAGTACAATGTTATTGTGCAGAAATCATTTTCTAAGTGATTGATCTTTCAACTGTATACCCTGAAATCAATAATGTTCTCCCTTGTTCCATGTGCAAGCTGTTCACAAAGGATGGTACATGTTGATTGTGGAGAATTTGTTACTATGTGCAAACCATTTTCCTCTATTCAGTAACCCTGACCTTTAAGCTTTTCAGCCTAAAGTCAGTAGCATTCTTCCTTGCCTAGGTAGAAAGCTATCTACAAAGTTTGGAAACTGTAAATTGTGGAAAACTATTGTTTTCCATCACCTAGCTGTGTTGCAGAGTGACTGTAAAACAAATGTTGCTAGTGCCTCTCCTTTTTAGTATACATCCCTGACCTAGGTGTGTTGTAAAAAGGCATCTAAAATAAATGTTGGTAGTACCTCCATCCGAATACACCCCTCACCTAGCTGTGTTAATAGAGAGAATCTAAACAAAATGTTGGGTGGTCTCTCTTTTAGCATGTTAGTAGAGGGTACCTAAAAGAGGCGTTGGTAGTGACTCTATACACCACTTACCCAACTGTGTTAGTAAAGGAAATCTAAAATAAATGTTAGTAGTGTCTATTTCTGAATATACCCCTCACCCAGCACTGTAAGTATAGATAATCTAAAATATATATTTGTAGTGACTCTTTTAGCATATACCCCTCACCCAGTAGTGTTAGTAGTTATAATTCAAATGGTGACATCCATGATACCAAGAGTGGCTATCAAGGGGCAGACAATCATCATTAATTACCTACTGTTTTAGGGCTGTTCCAGTAAAATCTACATGGGACCCAGGAAGGCACTTTTAATTTAGTGTAGTCACTCTTATATGCAACTTCTAATGTATCATTTTCATACAAACTATTTTAGTAATCAGAGCAATCTGGTAAATATTTTTTGTAAAACGTGCCTTCCCTGTGCACCATGCATGTTTAAATGAACCAGCTGTTACCTCTTAAGTTAGGAATTATTTGCTCAAATATAGTATGTAAACCAACCAAGACTTCATGAAAAATGACACATGCCAGTAGAATGATTATTTATCTGTATACCTCGTCATTATTACATGAAACCTTATTTATTTTGAATTTTTTTAAGCAACTATTGTTTGTAACCCGTCATTCTTTTGACATCGAAGACATATGTGGTCTACAAGAAAGGCAAAATGATATGTAATATTGACTTGGCATAACTTTCACTATCATGTTGTCAAATCACATGTTCAAGTCACACTTTACATTGGACCAAAGTCGTAAAGATGTCTCCTGGCAAATGTCGCCTTCTGTGTGGCGCAGAAAAATAAAATGTTTCCACAGACAAATAACACATCAGCAGTAGTGTGATGGCATGAACTTGGACTATACATGGATTTGTAAACACACATTGTCCTAGGATTTGATGCAGAAATAATGTTACAAGAAGACTAGAAGTATTTTTAAAGTACAGACCTATCAGTTCATGCCTGAGTTTTCCTGTCTGTTCAAATTCATACCACTTGCTGGTGATGGCAGGGTATTTCTTGATGAAGGTCCCAGCTGTGATTAGAGACTTCAGGGCATCAATCAACCACTGTGGATCCAACACAATCTCCTCCCGCAATCTTTCAACACTGAAAAACCCATATAAAAATACTGCTTAGTGAAGACTTCATACATTTGTTCCATTTTTCCAAACATACATCTATAAGATGTGCAACAGTAACAAGTATACAAGTTATTTGAATCAATTGCCAATAAACTTACATAGAGCAATTTTTCTTAATAAGAAATGCGGATGATTTTTTGATGACAACAGCATCAACCCATTGTTAAAGATTGGGTTTAAGTCAATATTAAAGATTTTGTGTAAACCAGTGTTAAAGATTGTTGGTAAGCCGTTGTAAAGATTTTGTGTAAGCAATTGTAAAGATTTTGTGTAAGCTAATGTAAAGATTCTGTGTAAGCTAATGTTAAAATTCATAACTAAGTCCATACATCCAAAAACGGCAGGTCAAGTTTTATTCACATTCCTTTCTAAGACATAGAAATGCAAGAGAGAAATAACATGTTATACAAAATAAATATATGTGCATTGTTACAAAAAGATAATATTCTTTTTGTTCTCATGTGTAGGTGATTGTTCTACAAGAAGATAGAATTAATTTATTTATAATATGTTAACACAATCAAACTTTTTGCTGACAGATTTAATGATTTTATTTTTTTGTTCATATTGCCACCTTATGACAGATTTATCTTGACAACGGACGTTTATAAGCAAAATTTTCTACTTCCGATTTTATTTGGACAATTACCTACAAAATACATAGGCTTTGTCTTTGAAATGAACACCTATAAATAATTTCAATTCGAACAGCTCAGCTCAATATATCAAGTTCTGTGCATGCTCAGCAGCTAAAAGTCAATGAAGCTGAGGAGAATTCCATTGTTTTGAACCCTAGAAGATGAGCTATTGTACATCTTAAGGTTATTCTATTCAAGTTATGGGGTGTGTTGGAGGCTATACTATTCAATGTATTGAGTGTATGTATGCTGCTCAGTTTAATTTATGGGGTGTATGTAGGCTACTCTATTCAATTTATGGGGTGTCTGATGGCTACACTATGCAATGTACAGGGTGTCTGATGGCTACTCTATTCAATGTACAGGGTGTCTGATGGCTACTCTATTCAATGTATGGGGTGTCTGATGGCTACTCTATTCAATGTACAGGGTGTCTGATGGCTATTCTATTTATTTTATGGGGTGTCTGATGGCTACTCTATTAATTTTATGGGGTGTCTGATGGCTACTCTATGCAATGTACAGGGTGTCTGATGGCTACTCCATTAATTTTATGGGGTGTCTGATGGCTACTCTATTCATTTATGGGGTGTATGTAGGTTACTCAATTCATTTTATGGGGGTGTCTGATGGCTACTCTATTCATTTATGGGGGTGTCTGATGGGTATTATATTCAACTTATAAGGTTTCTTACGGCTACACTATTTAAGTATTATATCCTTTGTGTGCAAATATGAGAAGGAGAATCTACAAAAGGAAATACTGTTCTACTTAAAGAATAAAAATATCACCGGGTGGGTACTTTTCTTGCCTGCCTGACTAGGGTGATGAGGGAAAGTTGGGACAAGTCTGTATAGCAAAGTTCACATTTAGAATGTTTACAACATTAGATGATGATCTAGACCAGACACGTGAATAATATATACTATTGATCACAAGGATATTCTGAATGATCCTTTAGTTAATGTGCGATAAGAATTACCCCGTTTTTCTCACTACAGGTAAGAAAAAACATGCAGCATACAGTCTATTCACTTAATTCCTATACTCATTCACAGGTACAATACACAGCTAATGTGCTGAGAATAACATCAAATCTATAATGTACAGTCATTAATATGGAAGGTTTACCATTAAATTAAAACGTCACAATCTGCAATATAGTCATTAATATGGAAAGTTTAGCATAATAAACAATGTTATTCCTACTTTCAACTGTCTTGGTCAAAAAGGGACTACTGCGAAGGATAGGATGTATGTAGGTCTAGCATGGATAATCAGTGTACTAATAAAAGCAAGTACTTGAATGAAGTTAGTAGATCATAAAATGTAGGTAACAGCGACCGTTGGTTGTAAGTGCATCACAGTAACAACAGATGCATCCACTTACCAAGTTTCATGAGTGAAACATAAACAGTACCCAAGGAAAAACTTTTAACACAAGATTTCAATAAAGCCACTGGGCATGAAATATAGGTCAAAGATGTCTTTCACAAAAAGGATGTAGAACTTGTCAAGATGCATCCACTCAACAAGTTTCATTATTTGTGATAGGATAGCATGTATATAACATGACACTTCATGTGGTCATGAGCTAAATGCATAACTTGTTATTATTAAAACTGGTAAAAGAAGAAAGACAGGTTGGAAGTGTCTGGTAGTGACAGAGATGCATATCATTCGTAGCATATTTCTTTAAAAATTATTCAAGATTCAAAACCATGTTTTACAAGCTGTATTACAACATGTATTTTCAAATGCTTACATACATTAAAATGTATGTAAGCACAAGTTAATACTTACCCTTATTTGAAAAGAGGAACCTTTCTTGAAAATTTGTACTTAAAAAACTTTAAGTCAAGAGTATTATGTACTTGTTCCCATCAATACTATGTAGCATACATCTCGGCATTAGAATACTGAACAGTGTTCATTGTACGTTATATACACAACACTATTTACCAAGTCCACAATATTTTCAGAGTGAATTATTCAGCTCTTGTAACTCTGTCAATCTGTTTTTTAAGCTCTCCAAATTCAGGAATTTTGGCCTTAACACTATCTGAATCTATTTTTGTAATAAACAAACTTTTTCTATGGATTTCTGCTTTCAAAACATAATCTTCAGCTGCAGCTGTCATTGTTTCATAGACGTACCTCTTTCATCAAAAATGGGTTCATGCTGAAAGCTTCTTGTTTTGCTGTTTGAGACGCCATTTCGAGAGCTTGGATGTTTTTCTCCAGCAGCATGTGACCATAGAGCACTCTCTCATTTTATATAAATCAATTTTCTTATGACATAATTTGCATTCTGCAAAGCTGTCTGAGACCAATGGTTGAAATTTGAGGGGCCAAGCCCAGGAAGGCACCTGATAACTTGGGGAATAAAACAGACACAAAGTGTAAAACGAAGGATAAACTATCCCTTATGCTGCCTGGTGAATTCCATCAGCACCAGGAAAAAATACTGTGTAATCTCCTGAACCATCACCAAATATGGAAGCAGCAGAAAATCTGAATGTGGGTGGGCCCCAAAAAGTCTCTCCAGACTGGAAAGAATCCTAGTGTACTATGGCCTCAAAGGTTTTAGACACGGGTCGTGAGAAGAAAATAGTAAATAAAGACTGGTAGAAGAGGTAGCAAACTTTGTTTACTGCCTTATCTAATGATCCAGTTTCCTCCTCCTCCAACAACAAATGACCACACATGTGGGAAAGTGATAGGCTGCTAAGGTAAGGAGTCACCACAGGCAGCTCATCTGGGAGCTCATTAAGTCCATTAGTACATTATCATCTTGAGTAAATTCCTGAGACAAGTCAGAGACATACTTTTCAGAATCCCTCACTGGCAAGAGGGATGTACATGTTTGTTTTTTTTGTTTTTTGTCATTCCATAACTGTTTACAGGGTGGGGTAGGGAGTGATGGAACTAAAACTACAAGTTGTTCGCAAAGGCAAATCACATTCTTGATCACTTCTTGACAGCCTTGGATGAGAGTGGCAGACTGTTTCTTTCCTGGTGGATGAGGCTAGAAGCAACAGAGCATATCCACTGCTTATAATGTCCACCATAACTTGAAGAGTATTGCTTTGATTGGTAACCAGTACACAAAGTTAGGTGACACTCAGCTGCCTGGCACCTGGTCACCAGTCCAGCAACTCAGACCTGGTAGATTAACCTGTTTAAAATCTATCCAAATCAGATCAATGCTCAAGAATGAGTAACATGCTTATATCGGTCACCAATACTAACTTACCTTGACAGGACATTGCTCTTTCCTATTGGGAACAATGACGATTTCATTTAGAAGGTTCTGCTCATCCCTGTATGCAAGTCGTATACACTATCAGACCTTCCCGCATTTGTGATGGGCTATGGTTCAATTCCTCATGGGCCCTTAAGGCATCATCTTGACTGTCAGTGATCCTTGGCCTTTTGGTAATTCCTGAAGCACAAAAGTGGCCCTCGATTCTTACTTTTAAACGCAAGTCACCATCCCTGAGAAGGTAGTAATTGCGATCTCTCTTTGTAACTGAGATAGGAAATCATCATGAGATTATGAGCAGGAAGCAGGGCTTTCCTTACTCTCCAGATGAGTGAGGTGACTTGCTGAAAAGTTGCACACATCATCTGACCAAGTCCCATCAAAGCATGCACAAGCCATATACATTAGGAATGTGGGATGAGTATCCCATGGGGCTTTCGTATCCCCGTAGTCACCCAAAACTTGAGACATATTATATCACTGACAGAAAATAAACATAACTGGAACTAGAAAAAGGTAGATGATACTTACCCAGACACTGGTACTAAAAAGGGGAACAATTAATAAAAGCACAACTTCAATGTGCTGCAGGAACCCTTCACCATTACAAGAAAAATACAATAAAACAGTTACATAATGACTGGGGAGAAAATATCTCAATCAATATAACAAGTGCAATAATGGACTAAACATACATTATAACAATGAAGTTTAAATTCACTCAAGCATCTTGACACATGAACTCATATCAAGGGTATTCCATATGTTTGCATGATCAGTCCAAGGAAAAAGAGGACGGGTATTCCATATGTTTGCATGATCAGTCCAAGGAAAAAGAGGACGGGTATTCCATATGTTTGCATGATCAGTCCATGGAGAAAAGGCAGGGTACCCTATGTGTTGCATGATCTGTCCAAGGAAAGAAAGGAATGGTATTCCGTATGTTTGCATGATCAGTCCAAGGAAAAAGAGGAAGCCATGGTAATGCATATGTCTGCATGATCAGTCTAAGGTAAAAAAGAGGAAGGGTACTCCACATGATTGCAGTGACTAAAGAGTCTGAATGGGATCAAGTGTTCTTCAATTTTGGGTCTCCAAATGGACTGGCATCCTATAAAGGAGTCAAAAAGGGATCATGTTCTTTTTAATCAATTCTGTGCCTCCAGATGGATGGACAGACTTGGAATCCAAAAAAGGAAAGCAATTAATAGTAATATGTATTGCATTAATTTACTGCTTCTAAAACACGATTTTACACAGCATCTTGTGATACAGGGTTTTCAGCACAATTTTACTCCGCATCTTTTTGTACAAGGTTTTCAACATGATTTTATTTAGCATCTTGTCATACTGGGTTTTCAACATGATTTTATTTAGCATCTTGTCATACTGGGCTTTCAACACAATTTTACTCAGCATCTTGTTATACAGGGTTTTCAACACAATTTTACTCAGCATCTTGTTATACAGGGTTTTCAACATGATTTTATTCATTATCTTGTCATACAGGATTTTCAACACAATTTTACTCAGTTTCTATTTATGCAAGGTTTTCAACATGATTTTGCCCAGCATCTTGTTATACAAGGTTTTCAACACAATTTTATTCACCATCTTGTCATAGAGGGTTTCAACATGATTTCACTCAGTATCTTGTCATACAGTGTTTCCCGCACAATATAAACTTGTAAAAAAACTTAAAAGTTATCATAAACTATCATTTTATTACATAGTATAAAATGGAGTAATTTAAACATACAATTTAATGCACCCTCAGCTTATTGGAAAGTGAATGAATAGACTTTTCCATTCCACTAGTGACAAATAGCCTTTCTCACACCTGAAGGGAGATTTAATAGCCACTTCCATTCTAACAGACGAATAACCTTTCTAAGAGTGATTAATAGACATTTCCATTCCAATGGGGAAAATAGGGATTGTCTCACCTGAAGTAGAGGATTGTGCCCATCTCATGATGGAATCTAAGGAACAGATCCAGTTCATCACTGTCTTCAATCCTAACAGATCCTGACACATTTATCTCTTCAATGAGACTGCGTGCTACAACCTGATGGAAGAAATGCAATGAGTTATTACAATCCAATTGATTCAACATCCCCTAACATGAACCACACCGTGTTCATTGTTGGGACCCATGTGACACAAAGAGACCATCTTATCAGTTATCTGCAGAATCATACTATTTAAAATTGTGCCAATGAAGCAAATCTAGAAGCTTTAACCATTACATAATCATCCACTGCATTTCTTTGGATGGGTTGTTTAGTCAATTACATAATCATCCACTGCACTGCCTTGGATGGGTTGTTTAAATAATTACATAATAATCCACTGCATTGCCTTGGATGGGTTGTTTAAACAATTACATAATCATCCACTGCATTTCTTTGGATGGGTTGTTTAGTCAATTACATAATCATCCACTGCACTGCCTTGGATGGGTTGTTTAGTCAATTACATAATCATCCACTGCACTGCCTTGGATGGGTTGTTTAAACAATTACATAATCATCCACTGCACTGCCTTGGATGGGTTGTTAAAACAATTACATAATAATCCACTGCGCTGCTTTGGATGGGTTGTTTAAACAACTACATAAATCATTCAGTCCATTTCCTTGGATGGGTTGTTTAGACAATTACCTAATCATCCACTGCACTGCATTGGATTCGTTGTTTAGTCAATTACATAATCATTCAGTACATTTCCTTGGATGGGATGCTTAGTCAATTACATAATCATCTACTGTACTGCCTTGTATGGGTTGTCTAAACAATTACATAATCGTTCACTGCATTGCCTTGGAAGGGTTGTTTAGTTGATTACATCATCACCCACTGCACTACCTTTATGGGTTGTTTAAACAATTACATAATCAATCACTGCATTGTCTTGGATGGGTTGTTTAGTCAATTACATAATCATCCATTGCATTGCCTTGAATGGGTTGTTTTAGGTAACAGCTTTGCCAATTACATAATCATCCACTGCATTTCCTTAGATGGGTTGTTTAGTCAATTACATAATCATCAATTTCACTGTCTTGGATGGGTTGTTTTATCTGACATCTTAGTCAATTACATAATCATCCACTGCACTGACTTGGATGGGTTGTTTAAGCAATTATATAATCATCTGTTGCACTGACTTGGATGAGTTGTTTTATGTGACATCTTGGTCAATTACATAATTATCCACTGCATTGCCTTGCATGGGTTGTTTCATGTGACATCTTGGTCAATTACATAATCATCCATTGCACTGCCTTGGATGGGTTGTTTTATGTTGTTGTTGTTGTTGTTGTTGTTGTGGGGCTTAACGCCATTTTTCAGTACACGATAGGCTATACATGGCGGCCAGTATTAATGGTGGAGGAAGAAACCGGGAAATCCCCGGAAAGAACCACTGTCCCACAAGAAGCTACTGGCAAGCTTTCTCACATATCCACATTTGCCAAATCCTAGACTCGAACCAACGCAGACAGAGGTGAGATGGCAGTGATCCGTAATGGAGAGAGAGCTTTAGACCACTCGGCCACTCGGGGCCCCAGGTTGTTTTATGTGACATCTTGGTAAATTACATAATCATCCACTGCATTGCCTTGGATGGGTTGTTTTATGTGACATCTTGGTCAATTACATACTCATCCACAGCACTGCCTTGGATGGGTTGTTTTATCTGACATCTTGATCAATTATATAATCATCCACTGCATTGCCTTGCACGGGTTGTTTTATGTAATAAGATGATTTGATGTAACAAAGTGTTGCAACATCCTCAGTATGTAATACTGTGCAAATACTATTTAAATACTGCCTATGAAAATACTGTCTGTGTAAATGCTTTGTAGATACTGTCACTATGTAAATACTATGTAAACAATGCCTATGTAAATACTGCTACTGTCTAAATAAAAACTGCCTACTGTTTGTGTAAACACTATGTAAATGCTGCCACTGTCTATGTTAAAACTGCATACTGTCTGTGTAAACACCATGTAAATGCTGCCACTGTCTACATAAAAACTGCCTACTATCCGTGTAAACACCATGTAAAAGCTGCCAGTCTACGTCAAAACTGCCTACTGTCTGTGTAAACACCATGCAAATACTGCTACTGTCTATGTAAAAAGTGTCTACTGTCTGTGTAAACACCATGTGCAAACTGCCACTATATCAATACTATGTCAATAAATACTGTTTATGTAAATACTATGTTAATACTGTCTATGTAAATACTATGTTAATACTGTCTATATAAATACTATGTAAATACTGTCTATGTAAATACTATGTTAATACTGTCTATGTCAATACTATGTCAATACAGTCTATGTAAATACTATATCAATACTAAGTTAGTAATGTCTATCAAAATACTGTCTATATAAATACTGACTTTGGAAATACTGTCTAGTATGTACATCAGCATTCTTCACCAGATACATGTAGATTTTGCAATTATCAGTTACAGATTTTCAAAAGGATGTAATTCTTTCAATGATACGTAAGTGCGAAAAGCTATGCTGTTATTCTTTAACTTCAAAACATGGATAGAAACGTTTACATACATCAGCAGAAACATTTCCCTATCTCACTGAAACCAATTATTGCTATTTTACATGTATACTTGAAAATCTCATTTATTTTATTTCTAGGTGATGTGGGCAAGTAAGAGTACACTACCATATTAAACACCAGCTCCATGTTTCACAGTAATTTATAGAGAACTTGGAAAACTTAAACGTAAAAGTTCAGTGGCATAATATACACCAGGCGCATGTTTAACAGTCCTTTGTATAGAAAACTTAGAAAACTTAAATGTACAAGTATATTGACATATTAAACACTGGGCCCATGTTTAACAGTTCCCTCTATAGAAAACTTAAATGTTTGTGCTGAAAACACTTCTTTCAGTCATAATACCCTGACCTTTCAACTCTCAACAAAAAACTTGATAGCCTTCTATTAAATTCAAAGTGTTAAAGTGTTTGATTCAGCTCTCTAATGCAGAACTAATTTTATGATGCAGTAATACTTTTCTTCTTTAACCGCTCCGGTGGCCTAGTGCTTAGAGCGTCCGCCTCGGATGTGGGAGGTCGTGCGTTCGATCCCCGGCCAAGTCATACCAAAGACTTACAAAAATGGTACTAACAGCTGCCTCGCTTGGCGCTCAGCAATAAGAGGTTAGTGTTAGGACTGGTTGGCCTGGTGTCAGGATAATGTGACTGGGTGGGACATCATGCCACACGTCTGCGGCATGATGCCCCAGTGCTAGACATCACTATAAACTGCCACACTGTAGACATCGTAGTGATATGACTGAAAATTGTTAAAGCTACGTTAAAAATTCAAATCACACACTTTTCTTCTTTCAGTCAAAGTGACCTTGACTTTTGGCATTTTGATCCCAACAATGACTGTTTTCTTTCTCATCCCCAGTGTTTTATCTACAAATGGCTTCATGTAAGTCATTTGACTCATCAAGGCAAAAAACTGTGAGTCAAAACCCAAACCTATGAGTCTTATTCAAGCTGATGATCAGTTGTAAGTAGTTTTTAAAAATACTTATATTGTTTAAATACAAAACAAAAATATTAGTTATATAATGTGACTTAAGTCAATAAGGCAAATCCCTTGCCAGAAGCATCTGAACATTCTATATTTGTTAAAAATCTTGTTGATGGTTTCATTTGACCAGGCGTTTATTGTTGGCTGTGTCAGTGCTTTCATCTGCCATTGCTATCACAAGTGACGAACATTGCAGGTCACGTATAAGACTATCCTCAACAAGGTTTGATTGGCTCTCCAATAACTCTGAACATGTAGCAGCCGAGTCATAGCCTACTTTATGGCAGAATTCTTCAAAATGCCAATGGCATCAATTTTTTCTGCGATGATTTTTAGACCGAACCTTTGTTTAGTGAAACATAACATTTGGATAGGTCAGTTTACGTACTGATGGCAATTTTTGTCCGTCAAATCGGAAAAGTCTGTGTATTTGATGCATGACGCATAGGTAGATAAAACACTGCATCCCAAGTGCAAGCCATCCAAAATGTTTGGAGTTGGTGGAAATCCTGATTCATTGTGCATAAGCCATTTTTTTTTATTCTTTCAGGTAGTGACAATGACCATTGACTATTTGGTCTTTTCTCATCCCATGTGCAAGCCAATACGAAATTTTGTAGCTACAGATGGTGGAAAAATTGACCTACTGTGGACGGATGGACATACAACAATATGCCAAACACATGTTCCACCTTATAATAATATACAGCTTAACAACAATACTGTGCACAGCATGTTCTAAATCTGTCACCTGTTAAAGGTATTCAATGCAGGCACAATCGAAGCAATGTTATATTATGAAAACAAAAATGGAAAAATATAGAATAAGGGATAACACTGTAAAATTAAAAGCTTTGCCGTTTGAAAGTATATAAATGTGAGAAGAATTTTCCTGTTAACTTTACCTTGGCACCAGAAGCTTTTAGTGTCATGATTGCTTCTTCCAAGGGAAGCCATCGGGCTGGTTTTTCCTCTCCCCAGTGGGGCTGCTGTGATGCCAGTTCAAAAATTCTTCGTTTCAACTCTTCTAGCATGGGATCACTCTGAGTGTTATCAATGGCAAAATCATCCATCAGGTGGCGTATGGTTGGCTTGTCTTTCAAAACGTAGCGGAGTTCCTTAAAGTACTTATCAATGATTTCTTTTTTAGATTTCTGTAAATAAAATTAATTAGACTGTGGTGGTTTTGCATGCAGTTTTGTGAGTTTTGTTCACAACATGGCGTTCTATGTCAAGCAAATCAAAACCAAGCAGTGTCTAATAAGGGAACCATTTTTGATTTGCTGGAATACATCAATACATTAAAATCAGTTACAGCCTACCAAACCTAGATAGCTCTTGCTATCTCTCAACTTACTGTAACCCTTTGCTTCTTTTTAACTTAAAGATGGTGACATTTCCCATACCAAAACACATACTTTGATCAACACATGGTGTTCACCAAATGTAACTGTTACCCTTCCAGCATTTTCACAAGAATTCAGAATATTCTTTTTTATTATGTGCTATTTAAACTTTTTAAGCGATTTACTGTCCCTATTGTTTTGAACATGTATCGTTTCTTGGGTGCCATGTTTAGAAAATATTATAAGCAATGGCTTATCATGCAGTCATTTTACGTGCAAAAATGTTTGCAGTAGAAAGTGATTGATAAACGTCTGTAAAGTTAGTCTGGTTCCATGACCAACTCTGTTGATTCTACTATGAAACCTGGATCTAACACAAACACAGACAACCAAGTATCCTGATTTCACCATATTAACAATAGTTCTATAATTTTAGTTATGATCAATCATTACCAAACACTGCTGTTTACTTCCTTGTAACCTGGCATTCTGAGTATCATTACAAACCACTGCTGTTTACTTCCTTGTATCCTGGCATTCTGTGTATCAATCATTACTAACCACTGTTGTATACTTCATTACAAACTGGCATTCTGTGTATCAATCATTACTAACCACTGTTGTTTACTTCATTACAAACTGGCATTCTGTGCATCAATCATTACTAACCACTGCTGTTTACTTCATTACATACTGGCATTCTGTGCATCAATCATTACTAACCACTGTTGTTTACCTCAGTACAAACTGGCATTCTGTGTATCAATCATTACTAAACACTGTTGTTTACCTCAGTACAAACTGGCATTCTGTGTATCAATCATTACTAACCGCTGCTGTTTACTTCATTACAAACTGGCATTCTGTACATCAATCATTACTAAACACTGCTGTTTATTTCAGTACAAACTGGCATTCTGTGCATCAATCATTACTAACCACTGTTGTTTACTTCATTACAAACTGGCATTCTGTACATCAATCATTACTAAACACTGCTGTTTACCTCAGTACAAACTGGCATTCTGTGCATCAATCATTACTAACCACTGCTGTTTACTTCAGTACAAACTGGCATTCTGTGCATCAATCATTACTAAACACTGCTGTTTACCTCAGTACAAACTGGCATTCTGTGTATCAATCATTACTAACCACTGCTGTTTACCTCAGTACAAACTGGCATTCTGTGTATCAATCATTATTAAACACTGCTGTTTACCTCAGTACAAACTGGCATTCTGTGCATCAGTCATTACTAACCACTGCTGTTTACTTCAGTACAAACTGGCATTTGGTTTATCATTACTACTAACCAACACTACTTCCCTGCAACCTGGGATTATATTTATCAATTATTACCATACATTGCTGTTTACTTCCTTGTAACCTGTGATTATATTTATCAATTATTACCATACACTGCTGTTTACTTCCTTTTAACCTGGCATTATGTTTATCAATCATTACCATCCACTCTTTGTGTGTCAATCATTATCATCTAATGTTGTTTACTTCCATCTGACTTGGCATTCTGTGTAACAATCATTACTAACCACTGTTGTTTACTTCCTTGTAACCTGGCATTATGTGTATCAATAATTCTATTTTATACCTGTCATACTTACATTTATTTGCCTCTATATAAATATTTGGATGGAATTACTCTTTCTTATCTCTTTTTCAATCTATCAACACTACATTTATCACTCATATATTAAAACCACCTTTCGATAAAAACATCAATCACTGTAATATTTCACTATTCGCACTTTCTCTTAATTATTTTATTTTAAACATCAATATTAAATGATGTAATTCTACAGGTAATAAATCCATTTATGGTTCAGTTTAATTTTAATTGGCTATTTCTCCTCTAAAATGGCTGTAACAATAATGATGGTTCAATAATTTGCGTCTTCAAGAGTACCCAGCTCTGCAAAAACCCTTTCTACTTCTTACACACAAGTCTATCACATTCATTCCTAGAACACAATCAAGTCCTATGGCAATTTTTAAAGTCTGGGACCATGAACCTGAAAATTCTTCATCTCTGTTAACCCTGTCTAATGAGATGCATACAGTAACAAGACCTTAAACACACTCAACAAGATGAAAAGCCTGCTTCAAAACTGTGATCAGAACATATATAATACTGATCTTGGTTGCAGTCAATTAAATAAATTAACTTTCAATAAATTTAGTTAAGACTCTTTATTTTCAAATCAAATATCGAATAAACGGGGCAAATATACAACAGACATAATTTGCATACAACTTCAAGCCAATCATCATTTCTGTATCAAATATGGAATAAAAGGGATAAATATACATTAGGCAGAGTTTGTATACCAACTTCAAGTCAATCTATAAAGTAAAAACTTACCTCTGAAAGTTTATCCACATGTGTGCCAACAAGAATCACATGGGGAATGCTGGCATCAGGTGATGGTGCACAGGTGTGTATGGAGTTCAGCCAAATCTCAACCAGGTCTGAAGAGAACAGAAAATATTTAAAGGTCACTGGCCATATATATTGTACAAACGTGTGATATTATTATAGTCATGAAAAACACATTTGTTACGTATGCACACCATAACAATATTTAATCAGACTTAAAAATCCGCTTTTTAAATGAAAAAAATATTCAGCAATCACCATAAACAATTGGTAGTTTCCATGTGCCAAAAACGGATATGACATACATTTATCCCTTCTATTCAACCTAACCATTCAAACATTTAATTTCCCCATGTAAATGTCTCTCTGTTATATCTTATGATTGTGCTTTTGTACTGCAAATATGGTGCACTGTGGTGCATATGGATGTAACCAAAAGATTGATGATGAGACAAAAGGGCTTTTTCTTTTTCCGAAAGACCCTGTTCATCAGAAAAAAAGTGGACTGAAGATGTGGGATCAAATAGGGTCAGGAATGGGAAAGTTGTACCATTTATGCCGACAGCAGCATCCTGCTTGTGCATACAGTATTTTGAGGACAGTTGCTTTCTACAACCTCCTTCGGTGATAAAATCCATTTGTGTACAAATGAAATTGAATTTGTTTGAGACAACAGTGCCTACAATTTTCCCCGAGACTATCAATGTAAGAAAAAGTCCCTTCCATCATCTGAGAAGTTTGGATCTCCTAAATCCCAAAGAAAGCTCTATGGTGCATATGAGATGAGGGATAGAGAGATCGTAAGTAAGATATATCAAATAAAGATTACAGTAATGTTACTGGAGCTGTAAAATATTAATGTTTAAAATAATCATAATATTTTTTGAACGTGCAGAGTGTAGACTTCGATTAAACTACTTACTTAGCATTATTATAATTAAATATTTAAAATTTGGAGTTGTTTTGTACATGTATAACACCTCAAAGCTTTCTTATGCCTTTCTAAAACATGTGCAGACATGTAAGTTCTAAATTTGCAGAACAGCTCCTTAGAGCTACAGTTGTCAGGATTTGCTATGTACAGACTTAAGAAAATCTATCCTACTACGGTAACTTTATTATTACAAACCCCCATTCTTTCTTTCTCACTCATGGCTAAAAGTGTTCTATTTACCATGAACTTTACACAGTTTTATCCCTTCCATATCAAGGAAACACTTGTCATCTTTTATAAGATCTGTGATTTGTCTATTCAGATCTATAACCAGGAGGTACAGTGCACGACTCGACAGAAATGTTTGATGAGTAGTGTAGAAGGCAAACTGCCCTGCAAAATCCCATACTGACAATGTTGCATATTTCACTAGAACTTTCTCCAGTTTTTCCGCATTTTCATTGATCAAATGTAGGATTTCTATCACTGCATCCTTCTTCTCTTTCTTGGTGGATTCTGCTTCACTCTTTGTAATAGTAACTGTGCTTGTTTCTTGGTCTGAATGTGCCATACCAAGTCCACCATCCATGATAGCAGACAATTTGGCTGGATGCATGTAGGTCAATTGATCTTCTTGGTCTGTCCTTGAACTTGATGCTGCATCACTCATGTGAGTGTTATCTACTTCAGGAGTTGTCTCTCTTTCGTAAACAACCTCAATATGATCTTGTTCCTGGCTGGCATCAGACTTCTGGTCTGGTACAGATAATAGTGTCATCAACCGCTGAAGTCTGGACAACTGATCAAAATCTTCAAAAGGAGAAAATACTGATATATATATATATATATATATATATATATATATAGAGAGAGAGAGAGAGAGAGAGAGAGAGAGAGAGAGAGAGATATTAATGGTTATAAATAGTTACAAATAAACACAATTCGCTTGTCAAACATGTCATTCATATGGGTCTGTAAACAAAATACTATAGCTAATATTTTTGGATGCATAAGGTACTTTAGTAAGTTGATCAAATATAAATGTCCAAACATTCATCTTTATATATCACCTAGCCTCAACAGCTGTTTTAATTTCCCCACCCCACCCCACCCCATGCAAATTTAATTTATAAATGTCGTTTACATAATGGTCACCTGCTTTCTGCAGTCAGTGACCAGGGTTTCCAAACCAAATAATGGTTTCTTACTGATTGAGGCAGTCAATGGAGTTGGCTGGTTGTTCAATGCCATTCTCAGTGGAAGATTATGGCTAAATATGGCAGCCAGTATAACTGGTGAAGGAAGAACCCATGAAAAACCTGTAAGAACCATTGACCCATGGGAAGATACTGGCAGCTTTCTCCCATACCCAAGTTGGCTATGCCTGCAACTCAAACCCACCAAGAGAGAGGTGAGATGGCAGTAAGCGGTAAAGGTGAATGCTTTAGAACACTCCAGGGACTCCATCGCTGCAGGTATCATATAACTGTGCCTGATCAGTGTGTGTAAACATAACTTATGCTTTCTGAGCAATTTCATGGGAATCAAAGTGCAAACATTTCTTATCTCATGTGTACACCCCATATTCCAGTCACATTGTCAGTGTAACTCAAATCTGTCAATAACAAAGTCAAGGGTGAGTCACATTTTATCAGTCACTGTAAGATCTGCAACTTGCAGCCTGTTTTCTCTCTGCTTATTTACATTATAGAGTGTGGATTGGTTATCGCTCATCTGGCCTGTTTTCTTGTCTGCTTATTTACTTTATTGGGTGTGGCTTCTGTTACAACTCATCTTAAACTATTAAGAATGAGCAAAACCCAACCAGTTTTGTAAAATTCAACAAATAATTTATTTCCCTAGAATATAAAGTGAATAATATAAAAAAGATTATAACGCATTGCGAATCAAATCTCAAATAACTCTACATTTTTCAACACACGTTCTAATGATTAAAGTTGTAAATAAAATTTAGTGCCATTCCAAAATAAATACAACACCAGAAATGTTGATGTGCCTGTGACGGCCTCTGTCATGGTCATGCACCAACAGTCTTTTGTTGAATCACAATAATACAATCCAATAATAAATCCTTGTTTGTATTTCATTATAATTTCCAAGTTTATATTTCCTAGAATGTGCTTTGGTTGAAAATGATGGCAACTTATGACACACCTCTTTCCAATTCAACTTTAAAAGTAAATCGATGAAAGCTGATAAAACTTGGTTAAGAAAGTCAATCTACTATTGTCTCCAAACATGTGGTGATAAATCATTTTAATGATCACCATGTGTTTAGGTAATTCAGACAAAAAAGTGCATTGCAAACTAGTGTCGTCAGCAAATAGCCTTATGCTGGATTCAATATCCAAGACAAATTGTTGATATAAAAAAGAAGAGAATAGATCCTAAGATGGAACCTTGTGGGACAACGACTTTTTTTTTTTTTTTTCCATCCTGATGTTGCATTTATTAAATGTGATGTGCTGCTATCACTTACTATTTATAGCTGTTTCTCTTCTTTTATAGCAAAGATAGAAAAGATAAACTCAAAAATAAGGATGTACTATACATTGACCTTGTTCAATGATGTGTGAGAGCAAAGTTGGACTTCCGAAAGTCTGTTGCAGCTGAGCAAGGGAGTATACTCTGTTCAGGTATATAACAATAATGTATGAATTCCTCTCATTTTTTTTTTTGGTGTATGAAATACAAAGATTCATTTGTCAGTGTATTGGTGCCAGGTGGTATGTTTATGCGTGTTTTAATATTCCTGTCTGACTAAGACTGAATGTTTCGAAACCAAGAGGGCTAAACATGTTTTAATGTTGTTTTACACCATTTCTCAGCACATTATTTAGACTATATATGGTGACCAGTTTTAATGGTTAAGACCTCAAATATCTGAGTAGAACCACAGTCCATCTGTATGTAACGGACAGCATCAAAATAATGCAATAGCAGTATCTATCTATTCTTAGAATGTTTAAATGAAAACCTATAATTTATACAAAATTATATAACAAATATCTATTATTTAACATTAAAAACAAACAAAATGAAACATCCTCTTCTTTACAGAATATACAAAGCTATAGTGTGTAAGTAAGGTTGTGGTGGTAGATTTTAGCAAAATGTATATCAACACTATAAATCTAAAATGTTGTGAGAAAATGGAATATAAATGTTGATTTAAATTAATAAAATAATGTTAAATAAACTGAAAGCAGACCTGCCAACCTTGACGAGTCCGTCTCAGTAAGGCAGTTGATTTTTCTCTGTAAGATTGACCAGTTTTCAGTAAGGTGTAACAAAGTATCAATAACTGCTATTGTAAAGCTGGAAAAACGTAAATAAAAGTTTGACGCAGTGACGATAAACACCATGTTCAACTGAAAAGTTTGTAAAGTACAAGTAGACTTTATTTACCACTAGTACAGTTGTACAAACTTTTTTTCCAAACCCTATGCAACTCAATGGCTTCTTGCCATCTCTCAACTTGACGTAATTCTTCGAAATTCTGTTTCCATTTAACGTGACAACGACAATCATATATACCGCCACTAGACATACTCAAATTGGCACATGATGTCCAATAAACGTAATTGTGTCCTTTCCAACTTTTATTCACAAGAATCTGAATACTCCTTTTTATTCTTCTGTGTTGATTATGAACACTTTTTTAGAAGCTTATTTTCCCTTTCGTCTTAAATATGCATCGATTTCTGGATGGCATTTCTTTACAAACATTCCATGATCAAAGTTTGATCATGCAGACACTTTTCACGAACAAATAGGTGCAGTTTAAAGCATCAGGGGTGCTGGTGAAAAGTTAGTCTGGTTCCCTGGCTAATTTTACTAATTCTAATATGAAAGCCGGATCCATATCAAACACAGTGAACCAATTATCCGGATTTTTCGGCAACGATCATTTTTCTGTAGTTTTTGCTTGTATACCGTAAGTCCGTATTTTTGGGGTAATTTTCGTAAAACTTACGGCAAAATCGTAAGAGTTGGCAGGTCTGTGAAAGTTATGTGACTAAGTGATCATTAAAAAGGCAACTGTTTTTTAAAATAATGTTTTACGATTTTCTGACACAGTTTATTTAAAAAATTAATGCCATTAATGTAAACATGGAGCACCCCTCCATTTTCTCACTATGAGCCTGTAGTATATTAATTAATAGTGCTAAATGTTTGTATTGTATGTTTATTTTATAAATATATTAAATACTAAACAATCAAATATATACACTTTATCGAATATGTACATCTTCCTTAACCTTTGCACTTGTGTAGCTTGCCAACACTGCTATGCAGGGCTGGATTAAAAGCTTTAGAGACCCTAAGCACTGAACAGAATATGGTACCCCCCCCCCCAACGTAATTAAAAAAAAAACAACCTTGTAATTTCTCATTTTGCTTTTGGTGCCCCAGCCTTGATTTGCCCTAAGCTTGTGCTTAGTCTGCCTAGACTGCATACACATTTTGGCACCAGATGTTTAATACATTTAGTTGAATATCAATCTTGATGGTGATACACATATATACAAAATGAAACTACATTACAATACTTTAATTAAATACCTCATATTACTTTTGAGGCTCTTTCTAATGTTTTCATAGAATTTCAAGTGGTGGTGTATCTAATGGATATCTATACATTTCAGGTACTTTGTAATGCCCTGTGGTACGTAACCAATCACCAGGCTATAATTTATCGCAAAAACAAACAGATGTTCAACAGTTCAATCGCCCTTTGATCAGTATACAGAATAAAATGATATTCGTCACAAAAAAGATCAAAAGTTTACCAACGTCAAACATAGACTTGAGTTCATATGCACAAGCATTATTTAGGCTGTTGAACAAACCATATGCAAGTGGTTCTGAGGCATGGGTTAAAGCTTGCGAAAGTATTAAGGCACTGGCCTGTTGCTTATCACTCTATCAAGTATATTTATAAAACCAAGCCAAGAACTCTGAAAAAAAAAAAAAAAAACCTGAGTCACTCACCACGGACTGTTGATGAGAATGCCACCATTTTTCACTGCAACAAGACTGTTAAGTTGAAGGAGAAATATTTACTTTTAGATAGAGCAGTATTATCTGCAGGTGAAAACAAGCCCGTATTGTTTTATGAAGATATACATCTTGCTAAACCATTTCAAAACAGTTCTCAAAGGTTTAGTTTCTTTGATGACTTACAGTTATCTGTACCTGTTGATGTAATAAAGTATTCTACTGGGGGGGGGGGCTGTTATCACAACTTCCTGTGTAATGCTGATTAAAGAAAATAGGTCTGAGGCAGAAATGCTCACCTGTGGATCAAAATTAGTACAGAAAATGCGGCCAGAATTAAAGGGTTCTCCACACAAGAGCACAAAAAATGTGTTCAAGACAAAATATCTAACATTGCCAAAGTACAGCCTTCTTTAATAGATTTCATTTACTCCGAATTACTGTAGCAGTTGATGCATCAGCCAGGTCTTATCCTCATATGCAGCAGCAACTAAGGATGATTTCACTTGGAGAAGAAGAACTGTTAGTGGACCTGTGTCACCTTAACCCAGACTGACCAAATAACAGATTTGATGTTTCTTCCCCAGAAACTCCGTGAACTTGTAGCTGATATATCTACAACAGATGAACCCTGCCATGGAACTGGAGTAGCCCATTTGTCCCAGTGGATTTCTATGGGACACATGATTGGAACTGGAGTAGCCCACTTGTCCCAGTGGATTTCTATGGGACACATGATTGGAACTGGAGTAGCCCACTTGTCCCAGTGGATTTCTATGGGACACATGATTGGAACTGGAGTAGCCCACTTGTCCCAGTGGATTTCTATGGGACACATGATTGAGCAAGCAACAAAGGCTTGTCAAGAGGGCACACCAATACAATCCAAAAGCCTTGTGAGACTGAAATTTGCTCCATGTAATCCTTATTCTCGCCTGGTTCAGTAATTCACTTCCAGAATTCCTGTACAGTACAAGGTTCAGAGAAGGCAACTGAAAACAGACCACCCTGATAACCACTATTGCGCTGTCTTATTTAAATACCTTAAATACAAAGATATTGAGCTTAAAGAGAATGCTGTACTCTTTTTCTGTGACAACAAAGCCAAGGTGCCAGTCCGGAAACCAGATAAACCAATATCAACAGGAGTTCAAGGTCGTCTTGGCATCACAATTGCTTCAGAATTGTCTGCTTTGGACCATGATATGAATGTATGTTCCCTCACACCAAGTGTTGTTTTGGAATGCAAAATACCAGACTCTGTCGAGGCATCCTTCGTGAGAGGTCAAGTTACTACAGTTATCAATGATTCAGTGTTTCAGACCTCTTCTCCCTTCCGACATGCTGTACATCTTCAAAATATTCTTGTGCAGCATAATCCAGTCCCTATTGTTCTCCTTAAATACACTGATGGTGGTACTGACCAACATAATACATTAGAATCAGTAAAGTGTGCAAACATATGCTTGTTTAAAGAGTTTGACTTGGATATGTTAATAACAGTGTGATGTGCCCCAGGACAGAGTTATGTCAATCCTGCAGAAAGAATTATGTCTGTTATGAACTATGGGTTGCAGAATGTATCAACAGAAAGACAAAGGCTTGAAGTAACAGAGACTATCCTGAAAATGTGCAATAGTATGAATTCAGTATGAGAAATGTCGAAGAAACACCCAGAGTTGGAAAAAAAGTGGACTGAATCAACTGACCTGTGCAGTTGATGATAAAAAATAGATTTTGGTAGCTGAAATTAAAGGAAACTCCATTCAACAACATGGATCCTGTAACAAAGGAGTAAACTGAATTGCTGTCGAGACATCTAAGGGAGCTTTTTTCAGAGCTGGCTCTTGATTGACTCCAGAAGGCACATACAAAGAAATGCCATAAGTACAATGATTGGAAGGAGATGCATTGTAAAGAAACCCAGTATGCTTTCCAAATACGGATGTGCAGTGATGAAAACTGTTGCTTGAAACTCCAAATAAGAAGACTGAGAAATTACACTGGCTGCCTGAACCAATGCTGGTTGAAAGCAGAATGCATTACCAGACATAAGAAACCCTTAGGAATAAGGATACCACAGAAGCAGACAGACCATCGATAAAGGTGCACAAAACCACCCCGCCAGTCAAGGTGTGCAAGTCTAATCATGATGCTGAAATTGAGCCTGAGCCCAGCGCAAGTACAAGCACCAACATCAAGGAGACTACTTCTGTAGATGTTGAAAATACAGTGATAGCAACAGTCTTGGAAACTGAAACACCTGCTTCATGTTATGTACCATTGTCAGCTAAGACGACAAGGGCTACAGCTGTCTGTGTTGAATGCAGGAATCTGAGGGACTTGTATGCTAAATCCATGTTAGGTCAAAGGAGGGAAGTTATGTTGGTAACTACTCTTAGTGAATATGAATATCCTTGTGGATCTGCCTTGTTTCCCCTGTCAGTCCCCATATCTGTCAGAAATTCCATAATATTATGGCCAAATTTACAATATGCAACACCCATTGAAATCCCTTATTATGGAGCAGACCTAGGCCGAAAAGATCTTTGTTCATTTTGTGGTTGTGAAAATGCAGAAACTGATTATGCTCTAAGAAATCAATACAAAATGTTTTACATATCTGTTTAGATTGCAAAATCCTTGGAAAAGCTCCATCACTCAAAGACTTTTTGTAAATCAAAACAAATGATGTACATTTTATACACTCATCTAGGACTGTATGCATTATGTCCTGACATTGTCTGTAAACTTTTTTGTGTTACATCCTCCTAGACAACAAATGCTTTCTCTACCAAACATGGTTGGTATTTTAACCATAAGTGGAGATATTCATATGGCAAAGGTATTCAGCTCCCAACTAATTTTGCAAGAGGTATGGTTTTGTCCTAAATATGGATATTATGATATCATTAAGCATCTCCTACTCCTTCTAGACAACAGTAGATGTTATACTGATCAAACTTGGTAGACTTCTAGACAACAGTAGATGCTATACTGATCAAACTTGGTAGACTTCTAGACAACAGTAGATGTTATACTGATCAAACTTGGTAGACTTCTAGACAACAGTAGATGTTATACTGATCAAACTTGGTAGACTTCTAGACAACAATAGATGTTATACTGATCAAACTTGGTAGACTTCTAGACAACCGTAGATGCTATACTGATCAAACTTGGTAGACTTCTAGACAACCGTAGATGCTATACTGATCAAACTTGGTACACTTCTAGACAGCAACAGATGTTATACTGATCAAACTTGGTAGACTTCTAGACAACAGTAGATGCTATACTGATCAAACTTGGTACACTTCTAGACAGCAACAGATGTTATACTGATCAAACTTGGTAGACTTCTAGACAACAATAGATGTTATACTGATCAAACTTGGTACACTTCCAGACAACAGTAGATGCTATACTGATCAAACTTGGTACACTTCTAGACAGCAACAGATGTTATACTGATCAAACTTGGTAGACTTCTAGACAACAATAGATGTTATACTGATCAAACTTGGTAGACTTCTAGATAACAATAGATGCTATACTGATCAAACTTGGTAGACATTTGGCAAGGAAATTTAAGTCAGATTAATTTTGTAAGAGTTAGTTAGTTAGTCATTTTTATTCCATTTAGACTATATGGATATAATTTTGTGTTGTCTTATTCTCCTACATGACTAATGCCATCTCGAACTTAGTATAGCATAATGTTCTGTGTCACCTATTTTTTTTAATGTTGTCTTTTCTGATTCCTTTTGTAAAACAATATCTTCAAACTTGGCTATTTTATGAAGTTCAGCTTCAAAAACTGGTATATACTCCACTCCAGTTCTTATTCAGAAGAAGTCAACAGCACTGTATGTATTAATTATAACATGTATCCCAGTGGATGTTTATTCTATGTTGATCAAGTTGAATCCCTGAGTGTTCACAAACCATATGGATATTTATTTTAAGCTGTTCAAGAGCCATAAGAAAAACTCAAAATCTTGATATCACTGACCTTAGCTGTGATCGATTTAGGTAAATTTAAATGTAGGTAAAATATAAACTATAAAGTCTAAAGGAACTAGGCTTTTATGAGTAATTCAAGGGCCATAACTCTGTAAAGGATTGCTCAAACCTCTTTTTCACTCAACTCATCTGAGTTCTGGTTAAATAAAGCACCACCCCAAATCTGAGTAAAATCTAACAAAATGTATGTGTAAAGGTTGATTGCTCAAAGCAAAGATGGTGGTGGTAAGCTGGGGCATTGATAGATTGGTGGCCGGAGAGATGGTGGTGACAAGCTTACATGTGTTACGTATATGTAATTAATTTTTTTGTGTGTTAGTTTTAAAATTCTTTTTATTTTATTTTCATTACATTTTATTGTAATGATTATTTCTATGGGATTCGAAATTCTTTTTCAGTAATTCAGAATTTTCTTTTAATAAATGTTGTTTATCTAATAAGTAAAACGTGTCACATGAGAATTATTTTTAGTTAACCTAGTTCGTCTTGGGTTGGGAAGTTCGTAAACAGGAAGTTAAAATGATTGGTCAGTATCAAGGCCATACTTTGCTTGCATGATCACCATGTGTAAACATTTTTTTTAATTATTGGTTCTTAATTGGGGCTACATTGGTGTACATGATAAATGTCTTGTAGTAAGAGACCATATGACCATCTAGCGAGACTGAGATGATGTTTTGGGGGTTTAAGTATGCATTCTTAATATTTTTCTGTCAGAGTCGTTTTTAACATCTTGAAGGAACAAGGTGTATTTTTTTTTATTTGTTGCCAGATTGTTTTTCATCTGTTTTGGGGGATTTAATAATTTCTTCTCTAGGAACCTCAACAAGTGGACTTTTTTTTATAAAAAAAATTCTGAAATATATTCAGTGGACATTTATTCTAGAATTCTATACGGAAACATAAACTGTGATTCAATTGAGGATCTGTCATCATAAGGACAGACATCATCTGATGTCATCGCCTTCCATATTGGAACATCGTCGGGATTCGAACCTGGATTTTATTTGAACTGTTTAGTGATAGGACTTGTGTTTTTCATTCTTAGGATTAAATTTTGGATTATATTTACAAACCGTAAGTCCTATTTTCCAATTTTTACATTGTTTCCTAGGGAAATAAATTATTTTGTTAAATATACAAAGCTTGTTGGCTTTCACTTTTTTTCTTTGTTACTGAGTATGAGCCCTTGTAACGTAAACACATGTCAACAAAGAGGTCGATGAACAGATGGCTGAACATACATTATTTCTACATCCCCTTGCTATAATAGTAGGCGTCAAAGATGGCACATTGCAAGTTATGTCATAAAGTTTAAATTCATGTAATAAATTTTTAGTGCATACACAAGCAATTTTGCACAGAAGCATTACCCTTGACACACAACACATATGCTATACATTGAACTTTGTCTTAGGATGCATCACCCCAAACACACAACACATGCTGTACACATTGCTGTGCCACAATGTCTTTCACATAATATGCCTACTATATAACAAACTTACTTTTGTAATATGTACTGGCCAGTTGACATACCTCTTAGATTTTTAATCTGTCCGGTCTTTAATGACGTAAGCATTGCAAATAGTATCTACAACCACTCAACTATGTCATGCCCCATGTAAGTTTTCCTCCAGACAATCCAACCAAAAGGCCTCAAAATAATGAAATCTTGAACTTCATACCTCTTAACATATTGTTCTCTTGAGAATAAAAACAACAAACCTCAAAACATCACTGAAATATTGAAATTCATGCCTCGTACAAGTTTTCCTTCTGGCAATCCAAAGAACAGGCCTCAGGATATCAATGAAATCTTAAAAGACATGCCTCGTATACGTTTTCCATGTGACAATCAAAATAATGGGCCTCAAAATATAATTAAATCTATATATTCAACTGTTCTAATAAAAGTACTACATGCAAGCAAGAGCCATTTAGTAGATGTAAAGCTGAAATTCATAAAATTAGTACACTGAAATGATGAGCAAGGATATCATGCACTTTCAAGATCTGACCTGGTGCAATAATGCAACACCAATATATGCAATATGCATCTCTAGCATTTTCAAGATCTGACCTGGTGGAACAATGCAACACCTATATATGTCATAAATCTCTTGGGTCTCAATAAATTAAACCCACTGATGCATTTCAGTATTTTTATTTCCTGGACTAAATAACAATGCAAACAATGGAAAACTACACTTGTTACCTTTTAGTTGTACAATTTACACTTAGTCCCTCTGACATTTCAAACCTAAATAATGACTTTTGGTAATCAAAAAATGTTGTGATTGCAAATCTAAGTTTTTGATCTGGGATAATTGTTGCCAGGTTGGAATATCTTGACTCCAACATCGGAAATCCAAGACAGTAACCCTATAAATGATAGAGTGTTCACATGCCATGGCGATGCCTCTCTCAAAGTTTTCAGATGTCATAGCTCCGTCAAAATATGTTAAGCACTTAATAAGTATTGACCTCATTTATGATCTTGACTGCAAATCTGCTATGAATCAAAGAAGGTGATTTAATATTCACAAACAATATCGATACTTATTCTAAGCAGATCGAGAATTGTAACTTCTGTAGGAAATAGTCCGTGTCTAATCACCACAGAACTTGGCTGAAACCGGTTGAGGCGAAGCTTTGCAAACAAAAATTCTTAACACTAGAGTGATTACAAGTTAGAAGAATGCCTATTCTAATTCCTTCAAGGGCCATAATTTTGTAGAAAATGACCAGCAAAACTTGTCTTCAGCAAAAGCCTTTCAGCTGTTGTTGAAATAAAGCTTCAAAATGAATTTTGTTACACTCTAACAAAAGTATGAATGTTTATTTCCTCACAAGCCATTGGAATGATTATGTTATGTTGATTGTATGCAATAACATTAAAAAGCACAATCCAAACTCATGATAAGATGAAACTGTACACCACATTTCAATGAAATCAAATATGAAATATGAATAATATATTGGTGACAACCTTGTGCACAGACAAACAGGTGAATGACAGATAACAGACACTTTCTACATCCACCTGTAATAGGGTGAGTGAACAACACAGTCACATACCATCATTATAGGATCAGAGGACCATACAGTCACATCCCCTCACTATAGGTTCAGGGGACAATACAATGACATCCTCTCATTACAGGGTCAGGGGACAATACAGTCACATCTCTTCATTATAGGGTCAGGGGACAATATAATCACATTTCTTCGTGATAGAGTCAGGGGACAATACAGTCACATCTCTTCATTATAGGGTCAGGGGACAATATAATCACATCTCTTCATTATAGGGTCAGGGGACAATATATATAATCACATTTCTTGATGATAGGGTCAGGGGACAATAGAGTCACATCTCTTCATTATAGGAAAAGCGAACAATACAGTCACATCCTCTCATTACAGGCTCAGGAGACAATACAGTCACATCTCACTATAGGGGCAGGGACAATACAGTCACACCTCTTCATTATAGGGTCAGCAGCAATAGACACATTCCCTCATTATAGGGTCAAGGGACAATAGTCACATCCTATGCTGTATCGTCAGGAGCAATACAGTCACATCACTGGAGGAATTATGTCTCAAAATGACCTCAATCATATCCCAAGTTTTAACATCTCTGTCTGTACACTAGATGAGGAATTATGCACCATTACTCAAAATGACCTCTGTCATGTTAATGTTTAAAATCAATATTTGTACACAAGAAGACAAATTATGCATCATTATTCATGCACTTTCAGACAGGGAGAATCATAAAACTCGTATCATTTCATTGTAAATCTCAGGGCTAATGATGGCCTACCTTCATGCTGTACTATCCATTCCCCAGTGTCCAGAGAGATTTTGCAACAATGTTTATGTACATCGATTCCCTCTGTGCTTTCCCTTGTAGATAAATCAACTTGCTTTCCAAGGAGGCGCTTGGTTAATGTTGTCTTTCCAACTCCAAACTGACCAACCACCATGACTCGAAGGTTGTAAAACTTCTCCTTTCCATCATGCAAAGCCTTTTTGTACAGTTGAAGGGATTTATCATCCATACGGAGGATCTCCACAGGAATGACAGGGCCTGAAATCAGTCAATGTAAAGAACATATGCAAGACAGATTTTACAACCAGCATTCAACAAAGTAAACACTAATATTTAAATATGAAATTATCACATGTGCAGGTTTATCACTTGGCAATATTTATAAAAGTTTTAAAAAAAAATAATAAACCAGGCTCAGATTTGGTCAAAAAGAAGTTTATTTTCATTCTTTCATAGTGATAAAAGAGATTTATTTATCTCCCTTTCTCCAAGTTGTAAGCTTTTCACACAAAAGATTCATTTTGTTTCCCAATATTGTGATGTTGAGGCTATACTACACTGTACAGTTTCACAAATGTTCATTTCCTGACATATTGTCTGCAAATGATTGAATCTATGCTGCGGTACATACCTAATACTCCACCGTGTTTCATCTTTTGCAATTTAATATTAAAATAAATAATTGATATTTTAAAGTCAGAATTATTCAGCATCCATATAACTGCAGCCCATGAACTATGTTTTGGTGCATAAAGTGTTTCTGTACCAGCATGTTTGTGGGAAACTCCTATTAGAAACTACAGGTGTGATTGTAGTTTGTAGTTCTGTGGGTACAATGCCATTTTTCACCACATGATAGACTTTACATAGTGGTCACTATATCTAGTGCAGGAAGAACCAATGACCCACAGAAAGCTGTGTACTGCTTTACAAAGTCTAATGCAAAAATTAAAATGCATAAACAAACAATAATGGAGTCAAAAGGGATAGGTAGTGTTACAGCAACCTGCGAAATCTCAATTCTTGTTATCGTCCAATCAAGTTATATACAAACCTGAATTAGGCAGGAACAATAAGAAAACAGAAAATTAAACAATGCTTTTTACTTCTGAAACAAATTTATTCCATTTCCATATAAGAAACATACATGCCAACCACAAGAGCGGTATATGAATAACTTTTGCTAATATAAGTTTGCCTAATTAAATGCATTTAGAACTTAGAGCGTGCATCTTGTGATGTTGTCTTGAACTTGTGGGTCAGCTTTTACTCTTTATATCTATTTAGTCTGGGTGGTCGGCTTTTGTGCAAACGGGCTTATACACGAGTACATACAGTATATCTGCATGACAATAAAATATCAGCAAACTTCCTAGCAACTATGGGAGAATTTTGTTTGTTAGAATAGACCAGTTTTGTTACCTGTATATGTTCAAATAATTAAAGTTCAGTTTAAGTTTCTATATATTGGTATTGTAAAGGATGGATGCAAGAGAGAACATGCAAATTTTCAATATTAACATTCTACATTAGATATTCATTGTGTCATCATTTGTCATATCCTTATGTTGGATTAAAGTCCGTACATTATCATATCTTAAAACAAATAATCACATAAAACCTTTTGCTGAAAATCCAAAGAAGACATGACTATCCAGAGGAACAATAACAATTTCAAGATGGCCACTGTGGTGGCCATACTGGAAGCGAGATCTCAGCAGCACATTCATCTGGGACAACTAGAAATGATAACAGGTCTTCCACAATGATATAACTCTCTGGTTGGAAAGATTAGTGACAAGAAGATTTTCAAGATGGCTACCATTGTGACCATACTTGATTATAGATCTACACCATGACTACCACTGTGACCATACTGGATTATGGATCTGCACCATGACTACCATTGTGACCATACTGGATTATAGATATACACCATACTACCATTGTGACCATACTGGATTATAGATATACACCATGACTACCATTGTAACCATACTGGATTATACATCTACACCATGACTACCATTGTGACGATACTGGATTATAGATCTACACCATGACTACCATGGTGACCATACTGGATTATAGATCTACACCATGACTACCATGGTGACCATACTGGATTATGGATCTGCACCATGACTACCATGGTGACCATACTGGATTATAGATATACACCATAACTACCACTGTGACCATACTGGATTATAGATCTACACCATGACTACCATGGTGACGATACTGGATTATACATCTACACCATGACTACCATTGTGACCATACTGGATTATAGATCTACACCATGACTACCATGGTGACCATACTGGATTATAGATCTGCACCATAATGATTCAAGGCCACCTAGATATCATAGGAATTGTTCTGTTGTAAACCCAATGGTGATACGACGTTCTTTCAGGAAAAGTAGTGATTACATAATAATTTGAAGTTGTTGCCATGGCGACTATATTAAGTATTAGATTGGCATTATTTTGATTAATGACCAGCTTGATAGCATAAAAAGTCTTTTAGTGAAAGTGTTGATATGCCCATCCAATCAGTAGTAGTGGCAATTCTGGAAGCCCAAGCAGCAACACATTCATTTATGTTAGATCCACTAGGCCATAGGATGATCCAACGTGCAAGTTTCATGGCAATCATCTGAGTAGTTTAGGAAGATGAACAGTAATGACTTGTGCTAAAGACGGTGGACAACAGGCCATCCCATTAATTTTTCAGGACTATGACTAAGAGCTAAAAATAGTAGAAATTCTGAATTTCTGACCTCTCCCTATTTTAATAAATTATCCCTAGAGTTACACTCATATGGTGATAAAAGTACCATTCTAGAGACAAAATTTGCTGAAAATCTAAACTTTCAGAGTTTACCTCAATCACTGTACACATTATTCTGCTTTTCAATACTAGGTGTTCGGTCTGAGTCCATATTCACATATGAACCATGTGGTAATCATACAGTGCTATATACATATTCACATATGAACCATGTGGTAATCATACAGTGCTACATACATAATCACATATGAACCATGTGGTGATTATACAGTGATACATACATATAGATCTGGCTATTGAATATTTCTCAGCAATTTCCATCAGATCTTAAAACAGACTCAGAAATAGTTGTTGGAATACACATCAATTTCATGTTTTTGGTGATCTGCTGTGTAAAGTAAGCCAAGTCCCTGAGTCCTGTTATTTCAGTTATGTTGTTATGACTGTACAGTATGCCAATTCTTCTCCAAGTCTTCATGTATTGCTGTTTTAAGTAAGCCACTTCCTGAGTCTTATTATTTCATGTCTATTGATATGTTGTTATGTGACTAGGCTCGTACAAAGTAAGAAAGAAAACAGTGAAGCCAACAAGCTTTGTAAATTTTGCAGAATAATTTATTTTCCTAGAAAACAAAGTAAAAATATGATAAAGGACGTAAGGTTTGTGAATCTAATCCAAAAATCAATCCTAGAATTTAAAAATATAAGTCCTATCCCTAAAAAGTTCTAAATGAATCAAAGTTCGAATCCCAATGAAGTCCCAAGATGGAAGGCAATGATGTCATATATGGCCTCTTTTGTGCTGATGTGTCAACAGTTCATTTTTGAATCCAAGAATAAATATTCCGGCTTTATAATTCCGAATAATTTCCAAATAATGTCTTTGTCCAAGAATTTGAATAAACACAAGTGATTTCCAGGGAGAATAAATTTATTTTAAGTAAAATTCAATTCAAATTTGGCAACAACAGGACAAACACCTCTGAGCTCAGAAGGTGTGAAATTACAACTAAATTAAATCTATAATAACCTTGGTTAATAAGCCCAACTAATACAAGGTTTTGACATTCATGATAAGTCTCTGTAAGAACTGGTGCACTTTTAAGTATGGCCTTTAACTTGTCAAAAGCCTTCTGATATTTCTCAGTCCAAAGAAAACTTGTTTTTCTTGCTCAATCAATTTGTCAGAGTTCAGCAATGTGAGAAAAATTGGAACACAATTTCCGATAGTATCCAACCATGCCTAAAAACCGCATCAGTTGCTTTTTACTGACAGGCACTGGGTATTCAGAGATAGCCTTGACCTTAGCATATATAGGTTTAACTTGTCCATGTCCCACAATATGTCCTAGAAAAGTTACACAAGCACAGCAGAACTCACTTTTAGATAAACTGATTGTCAAATTTGCATCAGTGAGTCTTTCAGAGAATTTCCGAATCGTGGCTAGATGTTCTTTCCAGGTGTCATAGATGATGACATCATCAATGTAAGCATCACAATTATCTAGGCCAGAGGTAATCATATTCATCAAGCATTGAAAAGGTACTTGGGAAACCCTTCATCACAAAAACGGCATTACTTATATTGGTAGAGTCCATCTGGAGTCACAAATGCTGAAATTTCTTCCGCTCTTTCCGTTAGTGAAATTTATCAAAATCCTTTCAGAAGGTCAAATTTGGTGATGTACTTGGCACTTCCAATTTTATCAAAGCAGTCATCAATTCTTGGTGATGGAAATGAATCTGTTTTTAGTCGCACTGTTCACCTTCCTATAATCAGTGCACATAGGGAAAGTTTTATATGGTTTTCAGAATAAATATACATGGTGAACTCCAGTCACATTTACTGGGCTAAAATCATTCTCTGGCAAATACTGAATTTCCTTTTTCAGGTATTCCTGTTTGAGAGGGTTCATCTTATATGAATGTTGTTTCACCGGTTCTGAATTTACAATTTCAACGTCATAAAAAATTTTGTTTGTCCTCATAGGAACATCTGGAAACAAGTGCTCATATTCAAATAATAACTGTTTAAGTTCAGTCCTTTCTTGTTGTTGTAAATGCCAAAGTTTCTGGTCCAGATTTTTCATAATTTCCGAATTCCGAAGATTTGTTGCTCCAAAATCAGTAGAGTCCGGCTGAATTCCTTCACTTGAATCCTCTGTGAGGGAGACAGGTTGTTGCTGTTCTTCCGTCAAGTCAACGAAGACCACTCTAGTCATCTGAGGGTTGGAGGGGCTGGTTCTGTTCTGTGCATGCGCAGGTGGCTAATGAGGTCAATCCTTGCACGGAGGGTTCGGTTGCAGAAGGGACAAGGGATGAGTGGGACATCTCCAGGAGGGTTGGTGGCACGCGCTTTTCTGGCTTGCCTCTTCAGCTCTGCAGCTGATGTCCTGCTAGATTCGCACAACTTGGAGCCTTTGTGCAAGTAGGAACACCAAGTGATTCAATCACTGGCTGTTTGCTCCCATGAATCAGTGTTTATGTTGAACACTTTCAATGCAGCTTTCAGATTGTCTTTGAAGCGTTTCTTCTGACCTCCATGTGATCGCTGTCCTTGCTGTAGCTCGCCAAAGAAGAGTCTCTTAGGCAGCCGGTGGTTTGGCATGCGTACATGTCCCGCCCAGCGTAGCTGTGACTGTATCAGGATGGTGTGGATGCTGGGGAGACCTGCTTGGGCGAGTACCTCGGTGTCTGGAACCTTGTCCTGCCACTTGATGTTGAGGATTTTCCTGAGACTTGTGGTGTGAAAGTAGTTCAGCTTCCTGGCATGGCGTTGATAAACGTCCATGTTTCGCATGCATAAAGTAGTGTGGGGAGCAGAATGGCCCTGTAGACCTTTAGTCTGGTCATGATGCTGATGCCTCTTCTATTCCAGACATTGGCATACAGTCTGCCAAAGGTTGCGCTGGCTCGTGCAATGCGGAGCTTCACCTCGTCGTCAATTGTGATGCTCTGTGACAGTGTGCTGCCAAGGTAGGTGAAGCGGTTCACTACGTTGAGGTTTTGGCTGTTGACGGTGATGTTGGGCTCAACAAAGGGCTTTCCAGGGGCTGGCTGATGCAGGACTTCAGTCTTCTTAGTACTGATGGTGAGACCAGAGCTTGTGCAGGAGCTGGAGAACTTGTCAACATTGCATTCCAGGTCGGATTCTGAGCCAACACTGAGGGTACAGTCATCAGCAAATAAGAACTCCCTGATGGTGTCTGTCATAACCTTGGTTTTTGCATGAAGCCACCTGGGTTGAACAGTTTTCCATCTGTATGGTATTTGATGCCGACTCCAACATCTCCGTCTCTGAAAGCATTAGTCAGCATGGCGGAGAAAAATAGACTGAACAGTGTCGGTGCCAGAACACAACCCTGCTTGATGCCATTGGTTACTGGGAATGGCTCAGATGTCTCTCCATTTTCCTGGACTTGTGCCTGCATGCCATCATGGAAATGCTGAACCATGGATATAAATTTTTTCGGACACCTGCACTTGGCCATTACCTTCCACAATCCTTCTCTGCTGACAGTATCAAAGGCCTTTGTCAAGTTGATGTAGATGGAGAAAAGGTCGGCATATTGCTCTTGACATTTCTCTTATAGCTGCCTTGCAGTAAACACCATGTCGATGGTCCCACGTTCTTTTCGGAATCCACATTGGCTTTCTGGCAGGAGTCCCTGTTCAAAGTGTGTAGTGAGGCGGTTCAGTAGCATTCTGGCAAGTATCTTTCCTGCAATTGAGAACAAGGATATACCCCGGTGGTTGTTGCAGGCCTGGCAGTTTCCTTTGCGCTTATACAGGTGGATTATGGAAGCATCTTTGAATTCCGGGGGGATTGTCTCTTGCTGCCACATCAGTAAAAACAGTTGGTGGAGCCTTTCTCTCAGGGCTGTGCCCCTTTCCTTGTAGACTTCAGCTGGGATGGAGTCTGAACCAGGGGCTTTGCCACTGGAGAGCAGTTGTATTGCTTTCTGTGTCTCAAGCACGGTTGGAGGGTCATCCAGTGCTTCGTTGATGGGTAATTGGGGGAGACAACTGATGGCTTCATCGTTGATGGATGAAGGGGCGATTCAAGATGCTGTCAAAGTGTTCAGCCCATCATTCAAGAATCTTCTCTTTTTCAGTAATTAGTGTGTCCACGTCTGTGCCGAGAAGGGGTGATGATCCAGAGGATGCAAGTCCATACACTTCTTTCAGGGCATTGTTGAAGTTATTCATGTCATGTCTGCCCACGTAGCACTGGATCTCATTGGCTTTGTTGTTCAGAGATGTGTCTCACATTTGACGAGTTTCTGCTGTACAGTTCTACATATATTGTTGTATGCATCTTTCCTGGAATTGGACTTGGGGTTGTTGAGGTAGGTTTGATGGAGGCAGTGTTTCTCTTCCAGCAACTGCTTGATCGTCACAGTTCTCGTCAAACCAGTCTTGGTGCTCTCTGGTTGAGGGTCCTAGGTTTTCTGAACTTGTGCTATAGACCAGATCTCTGAATGCTGTCCAGTCGGTCTCCACATTCTGACTGTCCAGAGGGGTGGATTTCAGATGTTCTTCCAGGGCATCCACGAGCGACTGTTTGGTACTGGTGCATTTCAGCTTGGTGATGTTTAGTCGTTTAGGAGCATTCTTTCCCTGCGGGCGTCTCTGGGCTGAATGTGGATGTTGAGCTTGGTGATGATGAGGCAGTGGTCTGTCCAGCAGTCGGTGCCACACAAGGACTTGGTCACACGCACATCCTGCCTGTCCCTCTTCCTGACAATGACATAGTCGATGAGATGCCAGTGCTTAGAGCGAGGTTGCATCCATGATGTCCCTTTATGGGTAGGGAGGTAGAAGATTATATTGTTGATCAGCAGTTCATGCTCGGTGCAAGTCTGGAGCAAAAGGAGACCGTTGCTGTTACAGTGACCCACTCCATCCCAGGCAACATGATCACAGCCTACTCTTGTATTGAACTCGCCAAGAATGACCAGCTTATCTCCCACTGGAACGTCGGCAATGACGGAGTGAAGATCCTCACAGAACTTGGCCTTCACTTCATCTGGGTTGCGCTGGGACAGGTGTAACTAAATTAATTGCATGATTTGCCTGGCTTTCTCTCTCAACATACTCCTTTAACATGTAAATGTGGCAAACTTGTTTTTGTTTTCGCCTCCCAAAGTATTTATGATGTAATATGATGTAATTTAAATCATTTACTTTCTTTTCAACTGTGTACGGACCATAATACTTGGCCTGAAGAGATTTTTGTGGAATGGGCAAGAGAGCCAGAACTCTATCACCAGGCTGAAAACTCCTATCCCTTGTGTTTTTATCATATCTTGATTTCATTTTTGACTGAGTAGACTGCAGATTTGCTCTTGCAACCTCACAAGCCTTTGACAACTTATACTTAAAATCGGAAACATAATCAAGAAGATTGAGTTCACTATCTTCATCAGAAATAAGTTTCTCTTTCAACAACTTTAATGGTCCATGCACAGTATGTCCGAAAACTAGTTCAAAGCAACTGAATCCTAATGAGTCTTGAACTGATTCCCTAACAGCAAACAAAAGTAAATGAATGCCTTCATCCCAATCTTTACCCATATCAAAACAATACGATCGAATCATATTTTTCAAAGTCTGATGAAATCTTTCTAAAGTCCCTTGGCTCTTAGGGTGATAGGCAGAAGATTTAAATTGTTGAATGCCAAATTCATGCATAGCTTGCTGGAAAATTCCAGGCATAAAATTTGACCCTTGATCCGATTGGACAGATTTGAGAAGGCCAAATTGATTAAAAGACTTTATCAAAGCTTTTACATTCCTCAAAGGAATTGCCTCTGGGAATCTTGTTGATGCACACATTATGGTCAACAAATACTGGCTGCCTGACTTGGTCTTGGGTAAGGGACCAACACAATCTACCATTATTCTACTAAATGGTTCGTCAAATGCAGGAATAGGTTGCAGATGAGCCTTAGATATCTTCTGAATGGGTTTTCCTACCATCTGACAAGTATGACAAGATCTACAGAATTTACAAACATCACTTTTGCTTTCTGGCCAATAGAAGTGAGTCAAGATCTTGTGAAAGTCTCATTAATTGCAAAATGACTAGCCAGAGGAGTTTCCTGGGCCAGACTAAGTATTTCCCGTCTGTAAGATTTTGGAACTACAATCTGATAGTTCACTAACCATTCGTCACGAGCAGTACCTCGGGAGGTCTCCATTTTCTCATAAGAATTCCATTTTTAATGAAATAACAGACAGGTACTTCTGTGGCTTCAGTTTCACTAATGATTCTCTGAGACAAACTGGAGATCTCAGGATCTTTTTCCTGTTCGACGACAAGTGATTGTCGTTTATCACCCTGATTAGAAAAAGTGAATGAGTAGTTAAAAGAGAATCACTGTGATCAATACCTTTTTGATTGATCCAAACAAGGAGTGAAAGTGACCTCATTAAGAGCCTGATCAATACATGTGTCAGCTAAAGGAATACTTTCCTTATCAAAATCATTCTCAAGAGCTTTCTTTGACATAGCTCTTGTAGCTGCACTAGCTGGGTATAAATCAGTGAATTCTTTTTCAATAGGATCATCTTTCTGATCCAAACAAGGCTTGTCAGTTACAAGTGGATTAACCACAACCTTGTCTCCAGCTAGGTCATTGCCTAGTAACAAATAAATGCCCTGAACGGGTAAAGACAACACTATTCCGACTGTCACAGGTCCTGAAACTAAATCTGATGACAAATTTACACAATGGAGAGGAACATTAACAAAGCCGCACTGTACTCCCTGATTAAGAACACTCTCATCAGAAGAAGACTTCTCAGAAAAAAGGCAAAGTACCTGATAATAAAAGACTTCAAGAAGCTCCTGTATCCCTTAAAATTTTAATAGGGATAGGATTGACCAAATCACCCAAGAGTGATAGAGAACCCTTCGAGATGAATGGTTCATAATTCTCCATAATAAAATCAGACGGGGGTTTTTGAGACCCAACAAATGTATTGTTTTCAATACATGACCGTGACCTTGACCTCTTAGAAATAAGAGCATTTGGGATAGGTCTGTCTTGATTCTGATGCTTATATCTGAATTTGAAGCAATCAGAAATAATGTGTCCTTTCTCCTGCAATAGGTATACATAGAAAGAGACAAGGATTTTGAATCTAGCTTATCAGAAGCTTGTTTTTTAAAAGTTGTGCCAGACTGAGTATTAGAAGGAGTTGTATTAGGCTGAAATACCTTTTTACCAGTAGACTGCTGAATGAAAGACTTGTGTACAACAGGAACTTTACGAGTTAAGAAATACTCATCAGCAGCAAGAGCAGCATTATCCAAGGTTTCAACCTTATGCTCTTCAAGATGAGTCTTAATGTCACTAGGAACACAGTTCTTGAACTCTTCAAGTAATACAAGCTGTTTGTGATTTTCATAATCTTGTTCAACTTTCTTGGCTAAGCACCATCTATCAAACAACTGCTCTTTTTATCTTGCAAATTCAACATAGGTCTGTCCAGCTTCTTTTTTATAGGTTCTGAATTTTTGCCAATAAGCCTTAGGGATTAACTCATAACCCTTTAAGATGCATTCCTTAACCGTATCATTGTCAGCACTTTGCTGTACTGACAGGGATGCAAATATATTTCGGGCTTTGCCAAAAAGTACACACTGTAATAACCGAGTCCAATGCTCCCTTGGCCATTTCATATTTTCAGCAACTTTTTCAAAATAAGGAAAATATTGTCTACTTTTTCGCTAAAAGAGGGTACTAGCCTAAAATTCTTTGTAATGTCAAAACTTGAATTTATATGTGAAGTGGAAACATGCCTTTCACTTGCCAGCTCTATTTCTTTTATTCCAATTTGAAATTCCCTTTCATCCTTCTCTCTTTGCAATTGCATTTGTCTCTCTCTCTCTCCTCCTTCTCAAACTGTAACTGTTCATCTTTCTATCTTTCCTCTCTCTATCTCTCTCCTTTCTCAAATTGTAACTGTATTTGTTTCTCTCTCTTCTTTTTCAAATAACATTTTTCTTTCTCTCTCTCTCTCTCTCTCTCTCTCTCTCTCTCTCTCTCTCTTTCTCAAAAACTGCAACTGCAATTGTTTCTCTTCTTTCTGTAAATGCATTTGTTCTTTTTCTTTCTCCAATTGCAGCTGCATTTGTTTTTCTCTCTCCTCTTTCTGAAGCTTGAGCTTTCTTAACTCCAATTCCATCTTGTACATGTATTTCATTTATAATTCCTTTACCTTTATGTCAGAGTCTGATACAGACTTACTGACTGAAGCCAAAACACTTTTATCCAAAACATTCTTCTCCACCAAATACTGGATCAAAATGATTTTTATTTCTTGCTTTGTTAAAAAAACTTTTCCTTCAGAAAGATCATATTTTCTAGGAAGTTCAAGCAATTCATCTTTTTTCGAACTATCCAACTGCTCCTGAGTTGGATTTGAAAAAAAGGTCTCCACTTTTCATGACATTATGAAAAAGCCGGTTGATTTCACTAAAGATTTCAAACAAAAATGTGAAATAGTATTTGGGATTTTAAAATTTCTGAAAAATAGTGAATTTAAAATATTTCAAAAACCAATTTACTGAAATATTTTAACCAAATTCAAATACCCTGAGGACGAGAACCCCAATTTTCTTTGCTACATGACTAGGCTCATACAAAGTAACAAAGAGAAGAGTGAAGCCAACAAGCTTTGTAAATTTAATAGAATAATTCATTTTCCTAGGAAATAAGGTAAAAATATGAAAAACGACTTAAGGTTTGTGAATCTAATCCAAAAATCAATCCTAGAATTTAAAAAATATAAGTGCTATCCCTAAAAAGTTCTAAATGAATCAATGTTCGAATCCCGATGAAGTCCCAAGATGGAAGGCAATGATGTCATCTATAACCTCTTTTGTGTTCATGTGTCAACAGTTCATTTTTAAATCCAAGAATAAATAATCCGGCTTTAGAATTCCAAATAATTTCCAAATAATGACTTTGTCCAAGAATTTGAATGAACACAAGTGATTTCCGGGGAGAATAAATTATTTGAAATAAAAAGTCAATTCAAATTTGGCAACATCAGGAAAAACACCTCTGAGCTCCGAAGGTGATAAATTGCAACTAAATTAAATATATAATTACCTTGGTTAATAAGCCCAACTGATACAAAATTTTGACACTCGTGATAGGTCATGTGATCTCTTAGCTACAAGTCTATTAGCACGTAGACTAGCTCTTGATGGATCACGTGATCACTTACTTAGAATGGCACAGTAAGACCATAGGCCAACTGACACGTACGCCGTGGATGAAAATGAATCAAACTATAACATTCAATAATAAAAAAAATAAAAAACATTATTTACAACAGATCTGACAAGCAAGCCAATATGACCTTGATTACGACCAATGATTTTCACTGTGTTTACTAATTTTGAATCAAGGTCAGAACTAGGTCAGCTAAAAACACAATGTTGCAATCAGACTTGTTTACTGTGAGAATAAGAAAAACAGTCCGAACTAAGTGAATTTATAAAAAGAAAAATTCAAATCCCACAGACTATCATTACAGTAACATGTAATGCAATAAAAACAAAATAAAAAAATCCAAAACAAACAAATAAATAATTAAATTACATATACGTAACAATGTACAGTGCGATAATTCTTTCTTAAGTCTAGATGACCACTCCGGTGGCCTAAGTAGACAGAGTGTCCACATCAGATACAGGAGGTCATGGGTTCGAACCCCTGCCAAATCATACCATGGACTTAGAAACATTGTAATAGAAGCTGCCTTGCCAGGCGCTCAGCATTGAGGTTAGTATTAAGACTGGTCAGCCTGGTGTCAGAATAATGTGACTGGGTGGGACATTATGTTACATGTTTGCGGCACAATGCCCCAGTGCTAGACATCACTATTAAGCTGCCACACTGCAGTCATTGTAGTGACATGACTGGAAAATTGTGAAAGCTATGTTAAAATATCCAAATTTCAAGTCTTGGTGCTTCATGACATTTGGCATATAAAGTAAGCTATTCCCTAAGACTTGTTATTTCATGTCTGGTGTTACATTAGATTAGTCGCCTCATTAACTGACACAACCATTATGATGCATATACTGTATAATGATAATGGAGCAGGGGAATAGGCATAATGTAAAATACAATATGACAATTTATCAAGGAAGCATCCTGTCATCATTTATTGCCAAGTCACACACACATATACTTTAAAATGGTATTATCATACAGGTCAGAGAATTTTTTAATTCATACTCTATGGAGATTATGGCACTCATTGCCTTGCCTGCATGCACGAACCTCTATACCCCTCGACAATCCATACATCACTAAAATAAGATACTATGAAGTCACTTGCATACAAATTCATGTATACCAGACACACGCATATTGACTTGTAATTAATTCCCATCTAAGTACAGTCACTGCAGATTCCTATGACAGAAATCAAAATACATAGAGATTATTATCTTTTTATGAAGAAATAATATTATCATACAGTTTAGAGAGTTTTATATACAACAAAACAGAATGGAATGTGCTATCCCTGGATCCTACAGAAGAATTCTTGATAACATGAAATAAATGTCTAAATATCATTTAGGTTATAAAATTTTTAAAATTCTCAAACTGGATGGTAACATCTCTTCATATCTGAAAATGCACTATCAAACATTCTACTACAGGATCCAGGTAAAGTATAATTCTCTCTCTCTCTCTCTCTACATACATAGCTTTTTATACGAACTAGAATACCAAATACTGAAATAATGAATGTCAACATTTTCACAAATTGCTCTATTCTCAAGTTTAAATTTCATATGATGGTCATTTGCAACAAACAATATTTTTATACAGCAGTATGTCATTTTTTTCTTGTTGTAGTAGGGTTTAATGCCATTTTTCTTCAGAAGATAGGCTACACATGGCAGCCAGTATTAATGGTGGAGGAAGAACCCAGGAAAACCCCAGAAAGAACCACCGACCCAAGAGAAGCTACTGGCAAGCTTTCTCACATACCCACAATGGCCAAACCTGAGACTCAAACCCACGCACATAGAGGTGAGATGGCAATGATCCGTAACAGTGGGTGCTTTAGACCACTTGGCCACACAGGGCCCCACAGTATGCCATAAGAATGTATCTAATATAAACAAACCTGTACAATTCTTTACAGCCTAAATCCACTGAGTCCTGCATGTGTGCCTGTAATAATGTTGTGTAGTTACCATTACCTTGTTTGTCATCTTCAGAGTCCGCAGCGACCTGTCCAGATGGAGGTATTTCTGTCACTACACTTGATGGCCCTTGATCTACCTAGATGAAAAATGGATGAAATTCTTGGTAAACTATTGCAAAACTTAATGTACAAACGAACAATGATCTGTGATATGATCTTAGAGTCTGCATCAACAAGTTCAATTTGCTCATATAACTGACTTGAAGCAAAGGCATTTAAGAGGAAACACAACAGAGCATTATTGTACTATAATTGACAAAATCATTCCATGGCATTTACCTCGGCATATTTCAAGACTGGATTAAATTAAACTGGCTCTTTTGCAAATAAAAAATGACACAGTTCTGTAATAGCAAATCAGTTTTAAAGATTTTTTAAATTTTAGTTCATGACTTTGTGTCATATCATAAATACTTAGAGTAGACAGGTTAGTTTTATGTTTTTGTTTCATCGAAGACAAATTTTTTAAAATGGAGTATCAATTGTAAATTGTTCTGCTTTGGGGGTGTCTTGTCAATAAACTTGTGGAAGGTGAATAAAAACATTTCAGTGTCCAATCAGTGCTGGATGAATAGAATGATGGAACTATATTCATGTGCACAGTGAGCATGATTTTCACGCAATACAGGTGTGAAAGTGCCCCAAATGACTGACCTTTATTTGTGTGTACAGTAAGCATGATCTTCCAATGATTCATGTGTGAAAGTACCAGAAACACTTCATGATCCAGATCTGGCACATCTCACCAAAGATAATAATATGTGCCAACAACTGTCCTCATCATGACCATCATAAGAAAACAAATTACTATTGTAGTGACACTAAATAAAAGGGACATAACTATAAATTGTGCTTGCAATTGTTTTCCCTAGATGTGTACTTTTAACTTACACCTGGGTCATCTCGTGTTAGTTCTTTATCATGTGCAGCAATGACATGACCAAATTTCAAAAGCATGGTATGAATATTCATGAGAAATCTATGAAGTTATATATCTGCTCCTTACATGAAGACTGGTGCTATATTCAAGGTATCATGTATCGATACTCAGCAAATGCAACCAATGTAGTAATTTTATTTTAGAGGTTTTGGGAATTGCTTTTCACTTTCATGACATTAATCATTTTAAAGATACACATATTCATCAGGAAAACCTGGGGTATAATGCACAAATGGTACTTTCTCTGGGGTATAATTCATAAATGGTACTTTCTCTTATCAGAACTATTAGTATAAGCACAGAAACAGAAGCAATGGGTAAAAGTGATTTCAAGAACTACTGAATAAGTGGGGCTTTTTGTTCCATAACAATATAGAAAATGTTATTACATTATTAATTTAAATAAGATATTCATGAATAAATGTGCCTGTTACATGCCCATCTTATACTACATACCTAGCAAACAGCTGTCTTACTGAAATACATGTTCTCCAATGTACTGTTAATACACATTATATACTGTTATGCCTCTACGCGTCCTCCGATCAGCTGATTTGAGACCCACACATTCTTATTGTAGTAGTCCTCAGACATTTTGGGTCTTGAGATGACCCCTGATAAATCGAAATGCTCGTTCCCCTGTTTGCCTTTTTTGTACAACAATTCATGAGTGTCAAATAAAAGTACCTGCTCAAGCAGTCAAAGATTGCATCCATATATTCGGGTAAGGTTGTCATTACAGATGTTGTCTCCAGTTATTGTATGAAATTCGCTGATTTCAATCACAGGATTTGTAATCAACTAACAAGGTCATCAACGGCAAGGTCATTTCGGATTGGCAGATTGATTGGAATGCACATCATTCCATTCTTCGTTTACCACAATACTTGTACGTCCCTGCTATCTAGCTAATCAGCCCGAGTTAAAAATTTCCGTAATGTATGTCTATCGACCTGTAAATAGTTCTTTAACTCCAATGCTGCTTGTATGCGGTGTCACTTGTTGATTTCCCAGTGACGAATGCATGCGTATAATCCACTACTTCAATACCTAGTGCCTCCTAGATGCATACCCCATTACCGCAATGTTAACTAAACTTTGATTGGTTAACCAGAACGAAGTTTACACATCTTTCATTATCATAACCAATGAGAGGGCTGTTTACTCAATATTTTGATAAAAGTCTGAAACGTAATAAGTTAAATTTAGACACACTGGAAGGGCTTTTCCGCACTTTAAGAAAGCTGCGTAGTTAAGATAAACAAAGATGGATTCCGATTCAGATGTGAGCGAATTTGTTGAGTCTAATTATAGCGTTATAGAAGAATTCAGTGGATCAATCTTAAAAAGTGGATCACTTATTGATGTTAGTCCAGCTTCAACACCATATGCAAGCTATTTTAAACCAGACGACGAGGATGCCATGGATTGATGACATCGTTGTATTCGAGATCAATGATTTTGATTATGATGTCGAGTGAATTAATTGGAGTGATGACGTCGCCTTGTTAGAGATCGACGATTTTGAATCTGACGTTGATTCAGACCAACTAAGTAATGTGAATGATTTTTTTCTAATTTTTTTTTTTTTCCTGGAAGGTTATGACCCTTCAAAAAATCTGTCAATTAATGAAGGCATGATTGCATAAACATGTTGGTCAGGGTCAGGGTTTTGGAGATCCCCAAGTTAATTTAATAGGCTACTGTGTTATAAGTAAACAAAACACATTCTAAAAAGTTATTTTCCATTAGGTAATGGTTATTTTTTAGAAAATGCTAATGTCACCTGAGGTCAAACAGAGAACTATATTATCTTGTGACTGAGAGAATTGTAGTAGTTCTGCTTTAACATCTAGCACTGTAACTTGTGTTATGTTGCGACCAGTTTGTGCTGAATTTTATTTTCTTCAAATTATTGAATTCAAGTGATTACTTTTTCTGGAAATACAAAAGTGCCCTAACAAAATTCTTGGATACAGACATTCACTGGAATTTATACTGAATTCAAACCTGGGATAATATTTCTGTGATTCAACAAGAGACTGTTGGCACATCAGCATTTTGCTAACTATAACAGACGTCACTGCCTTCAAATTTTGATCTCATTGTGACTTGAACTCAGTTTCATTCTGGATATTTTATTACCAGGCCTTGTGTTTTTAATTCTTGGATTATTTTTGGATTTACTTCGCAATACTATATGTTCTTTTTTTCTCATTTTTCACTTTGTATTCTACAGAAATAAATTATTTTTTTAATTTTACAAAGCTTGTTTTTACTCTTTTCTGTTACTTATTTTAAGAGTATAGACTCGTAACAATTATTATTAGCTTGGAATTATATTTCTGTCTTAATGACTGAACTTGCAAATTCCAAACAGAATACTTCTTTTAATGTCATCGTGACAAAATAAATGAGAAATACCTATTAGCAGAGTCAGCTTTGTAGCTTCAAGTTCTGGAATGTATGAAAATCCTGAATAATTTTCCAGATCAGTGAGGTTATAATATGAAAACATACTGAAACAGATTATACTGGAAGTAACACTGGAGTTTTGTTTCAATTTGTCATTCAGATGCAAAACAAGTATTATTCAAAGGACTGCTGCTTTTCTGACCAAAAGTAATTTACAGGAAGCCAAGATGTCATTTGACAACCATACTGGATTTAAAATTGGCACCAGTTTTATTTAGAACCAGCTAAATATCATAAGACATCTTTTAGTGTAAACCCATGTCAATGTTACTTTCAATTAAGGAGTAGAAAGATTTTCAAGATGGCTGCCCAGGCAGCCATATTGGAGGTCTCATCTGTTTCACTTTTATTTAGAACCAAACAGATATCATAAAAAGTACATGTATTCAAGTGAAATTCCCAAGTCAATAATTTCAATCCATTCATGAAGAGTAGAAATAAAAATCTCAAAATGGCCACCCAGCCATAATGGTCTTCAGTACTGACTAAATGGTCTACATCTATTATTTGTGGTATTGTGTACATGTATGCATGCCTTTAGGCACTTACAACAGAAATTGCAATGCTTTTAAGTCAGCTTTGAAGTCCTAAGTTTGTTTCAGTGACTTCAAACAAAGCTTCATTCCATAATATTTCACTCTGTTTTCTTGATTAGAAGATTTCAGTCATTACACTGACTTGGCTAAATTACTAAACCATGTCTAAATACACTTTTGTACATGTTTTATTGGCTAAACCTATATGTGACCTTCTCAGAAAGGACGATTTGATTAAGTATCATAACTTTTTAGTACACTAGCAACTTAGCTAACAAAAATGCAATATTTGCTTGACATTCTGCAACAGTGTCTTTTGGTACATGTCATGTGGACAGCACAGTGAAGTTGCATCTGTATCGGGTTAAAATAAACTCTACTTTCACTATGCAATTTAGCGATATTAAACTTAATATGCCCAAGCCAGCAGTTATAAGTATATATTTTTGAGCTGTTAAAAAAAGATAGCTTCGTGTGTTTTTTGGGTTCCTCTTATTAACGGTAGGACTAAGGTAGATGTCTTTATACAGTAAACATGGGTTGAATTACTTTTGTAACTTATAATTATGATGTGCGTGCTGGTGTTGGTCACAATTACAATTTCAATTACTCAAAGTTATGACTGTTCAATTACAATTACATTATTTGTAATTGAACCCAATTCTGAATCCCACAGTATACCAAGTAAAATCATTTACACAGCTTTCTTATCTAAAGCTTAGCTTTATTGTTTACTCTCTGTTAATTCCTATATTATTAGTCTAACACCTAGCAGTTAAGGTAAATATCTATTTTTTTCTCAATTTTTACAATTTGTTTGGATTTAAAAAGTTCTTTGATTTTGCTCTTGTAATTGACTTGTAATTGAGCAATTGCACAACTCAAGACCTACATTACAATTACAGTTTAACCATATAGTCAGCATTTAGGATGCTTACAGCAGTGTTACTTGGGTGAAGGGGCCATCGATATGTGATGAGCATGTTTTTAAAAACAATCAGCAATGAAATTTATTGACAGTGAATGCATCCAACTCCAGTGTTATAAATACCTGTATATGTTACTTAATTCTCGTTTTGTTTATTGTTTTGACCCTGCAGCTGCTAATTGTTTTCCTCACTGTTGCTTCTTAGTCTAATGCGGTATTTGACCTTAGTCTAATGCGGTGACCTCGCATGGGTTCACTTCTGGGTCATGACTAGTTTTGATTCGCGAATCCACAAAGGTTTTGTAGAAGGCTTTGTTTTTATATTTCTCCGCAAAGAAATTGTGCTCTATATGAGGTAATTATTATTTAATGAATATTTATTAAGTTAATGTAAAAATTGCATTGTTCTTCATTGAATATTCTTATTTTCTTAAATATATTCCATAGTAGAGGTATGATTTTTCGCAGTGGTTTTTCCGCAGAATTCTGTATTAATTCTGCAGAATTCCGTATGCCTTACAGGATTTCATAGGGTATATAAACTAGAAGCTTGGCGGAATTGGGAGGATGGTCTGACATTTATCTTAAGGAACCATCCCCATTTTAGGTCAGAAATCAAAATGACAGGTAAATGTATTAAATTTACTAGTATTTCAACTTGTACTAAATAAAACTGATTTGATTATGGTCTATTTCAGATAAGGGAGGGGAAATAATAAGTAAATTCACTGCATGTAGATGATTTCTCTGACAAATTACTTGCGGTAATTGCCACTTTGATTCAGAAGTCATGGAAAGATATTTCAAAGAAAATGATGCAGACAAGGTCCCGCACCCATCAAGGAAATAGGCCATGTGAAACAAGTTCCGAAAGAGTGAACTGGATGACCAGTAGCATGACTACAATTATGGTGGATACAAGAAGTTGCATAGACAACCATTTTGCTCAAAGTACAGTTGAGATCAGTAACAATCCTACTTTCTAAGCTACAGCTACAATGGACACTGTGATGCCTGCTGGGGAACATGTGTTGGGTCATCATAGCAGTCTATCAAATCCAAGAGCATCAGTATACTGGAGCATTAGAGATACTGGTGTTATACCTAGGGTTAGAGACACAGACAATGTTGAGGTTTCCTTGAGAAATAGTATGTGGAACCAGCCTTACAGGATTTGAACTTAGCCAGAGCCATGAAAAGATGGAGAAGAAGGTATCCAAGTTAGAAAACACTTTTATGGGTGTTGCAGATGAGCAGCAAGCAGCTTTGTAGAGAATTAATGCTGATGAAAGGAAGTTCAAAGAGAACAGAAGACTACACATCACAGAACTGTTGAGAATTTTGGACAAGGTGATGAGAATAATTTCTCTGTACCAAGGGAGGCAAGTCAATCCTCACAGAGAAGCACTAAAATGTCAAGACCTGTCCAAAGAAATATGCAAATGGGAAGTCTGTCATCAGAGAGTGAGAGTGAATCAATCTACACATCTAGTGCAAGTAATCACAGCAGCATTATAAGGGCAAAAGATGAGGAAAAGCACAAACCCAAAGTTACTACCCATTATTGGAAAAGAGAACTGGAAGGTGTGGTTCAACAGATTTGATGAAGCTGCCAATCATCAGAGGTGGACATGAGATGAAAAATTAGATGAATTATTTCAAAGGTTACAAGGTGCTGCATGTGAATTTGTGCATGGACTATTGTCTCAGAGACTAAGTGCAAATTATGAAGCATTACACAAAGAATTAACCAGTTGAACTAGGATTATTGATACTGCAAAAACATATGGCACCCTGTTAGTCACAGAGACCAGAAATATTGTGAGACTGCTGAAGAGTATGCAGCTAAATTAACGAGGATATATGACAAGGTGTATGCCAAACATGATGAAGAGACCAGACAAGAAGATTTACTGAGTGGGTTCCTTGACAATTTGACAGATGATAAAGGTCACTTTCACTTTGAGTACTGTATCCAAAGAACCGAAAGACAGATGATGCCATCTTTCAAACAGTAAACTTTCATGAAACATGTAAGAATAGAAACAAGGAGAGTGAAATATGTGCAGTCAAAGAACACAGGTGTTCAGAAACTGATGAAGATGGTAGTGTGGAGACTGAAGATGAAAATCAGTCTACAGAGAAAAGAGTTGCAAGGGCAGCAGGGAAGAATAAAAATAAAGTCTTAACAAAAAGGTGCAAGAATCTGCAAGAGCTGACAAAGGCAACACTGAGAAGAAAGATTCAAAGACAGATTCGGTTGATTTGGATAAGCTGAGGAAGGTTATACAGGAAGAGATAAAGAAACAGACTGCTAATTTAAATCGAGTTCTCATGCAAACTCTTGGAAACCAACAGACAGCAGGTTTGAATATGGTCACAAAGTAAACAAAGTTACAAAGATGGGTCACATGGAGAAAGGCAGAGTTACCAGTCATGCAGTAAGGTCTGTTTTATTTGTGTTGACCCTTCTCATTTCAAATGTGAATGTCCAAAAAACCAGAACAGATATGATAGAAAGCCCACAACAGATAAAATTCCAAAAACTGCTCCAAATTAAGGGCATTCACCACAGGAAAATGTTTAAACTAATGGGAAGTGACTCCACTGGCCAAGAGACAGTCCAGGTTTTAAAGGAAAATGGCCTCATTAGTGATCAAATTCAGCAATTGTTCAATGAACACACATTAATATACCTGTCAATATACCTGTTCATAGAGGCATACCAAAGTCAAAGGGCACACCTGTTAAGGGTTTTGTACAGGGAGTCCCAGTTACATTTGTAGTAGATATTGGTGCCGAGAAAACTGTTCTAGCTGAACATGTATGCAAGAAAATGAGGGGAGTCTGAAAGACCAGAATTAAGGAGCAAAGGAAGAACCCAGGAAATCCCAAGAGAGAACCACCAACCCACGAGGAGCTACTGGCATGCTTTCTCACTTAACCACATTGGTCGAACCCGAGACTCGAACCCACGCAGACAGTGGTGAGATGGCAATGATCCATAACGGTGAGTGCTTTAGACTTGGCCACTCGGGGACCCTATGAACTCATTGACCGAATTATTATTCAAGCAAACAAGAAGGCATAAACATGTTGATCAGGGTCAGGGTTTTGGAGATCCCCAAGTGAATTTAATAGGCTATTGTGTTGTAAGTAAACAAGGCTCATTAGATCATGCTAGAAGGTTATTTTCCAATGGGTAATGGTCGTGTTTAGAAAATGCTAATATAGTACCTGAGGTCAAATAGAGAACTGTATTATCCTGTGACCATCAGGATTTTACCAGTTGTGCTTTAACATCTAGCACTTTAAGTTGCATTATGTTGTGACCAGTTTGGGCTGAATTTTATTTTCTTCAAATTATTGAATTCAGGTGAATTTCTCTGGAAATACAAAAGTGCTCTGACACAAATTCTTGGATAAAGACATCATTGGAATTTGTAGTGAATTCAAATCTGGAAACAAAATGTGATTTAGCAAGAGAATGTTGACACATCAGCACTTTGAAAGCTATAACAGACATGTCATCGCCTTCTAATTTAAATCTCTTCAGACTTGAACTGAGTTGTATTCAGGACATTTTATTACTAGGACTTTTGTCTTTAATTTTAGAACTATATTTGGATTTCTTTCGCAATACTGTAAGTTCTTTTCTACTCATTTTTCACTCTGTAATCTAGGGAAATAAATTATTTGTTAAATTTTACAAAGCTTGTTGTCTTCACTCTTTTCTGTTACTTATTTTAAGAGCATAGACTCGTAACACTACATCTACCATAATGGTGGGGGTCGTGAATCCTTTCCTGTCATCAGAAAAAGGGAGCTGTGATTGGTACAAATGAGAAAGTTTCACCTGGATCGGTTGTGAAGGTGTTAACTCTAGAGGAAGATGAAAATGAGAAAGGGAATGACATTGCCACCAAATGTGTCAAGCTAATGGAGAGAAACATATAGTGACCCCAAGCAAGCTTCCAGATTATATAAAAAATATACTTGTACAGAAGGGACAACTCTAACTAGGAAAGCAAAGCAAGCTCAATGAAGTACACAGAAGAAAATCCTAGAAAAAAATATACCTGAACAATTGAAAGCCATTTTTAGAGAATTATCAGATGGGAAGAAGTTTCTGGAACAGAAAGAATTAGCATTGATTTCCAAGAACTTTTCTCTCAAGGTGAGAATGATTCAGGACTTGCTAATCTTGCAGAACACAAACTCCATAAACCAGCCCTTCATAAGAGTACCACTGGCATTTGCTAATGAAGAGAAAGAAGTTACAGATAAACTGAAAGTACAAGGTGTAATTAGAGAACCCAGCTCTCCATGGGCATCTTCAATGGTGTTGGTCAGAAAGAAAAATGGTACTGTCCATCCATGTGCAGATGACAGGAAACTGACTGCTGTGACGAACATGGATGCTTTTTCTATACCAAGAGTGAATGAATGCCTTGATGCAGTTACAGGTGCAAGATGTTTCAGTATGTTAGATCTTATATCAGGATATTTTCAAGTACCAGTTTGGGGACAAAGATATCTCTAAGACAAAGATATCTCTGTGACTGAAACTCCATCCGTTCTTGGGGTACCTGTTCCTACTAAAGACGCTTTATCTGAGATTTTTGAAAGATAGCCAAGCCATTGTTTGACTTAACCAAGAATGACAGCCCATTGGAATGACAAAAGCATGCCAAATAACTTTCATTTGTTTGAAAGGGGTTTTATCAGGTCTGGAAGCCATGGCTTTTCCAAGAGATGAAGAAACCTTTATCCTTGACACAGATGCATATGATGCTAGGATGTGCACCCCTGTCCCAGATTTAGAATGGCCAAGAAAGCGTCATCGCTTATGCAAGTCGGTCACTGAACAGGTCTGAATGAAACTGCTGTGTTACAGGTAAGGAGTTGCTGACCTTGTGGTAGAAGAGTGAGTCATGTTCCAGCTCCAGCTGTTCAAATAAAATCATGGACAAGGTGGGCAATGTCACCACTGGCCATGGGTGTGGCCGTAGATGCATTAAGAGACGGGCTACAAGATTCAACCAAGGTGTCACGAGAAGTGGAAGAAGCTCTAAGTGAGCAAACAAAAATATTTAATGAAATGAAGGCAACCATGGAAGAGTTGTTACAGATCATCAAGGAGAAACCATGTGAGAGTGATGGATTGACAGATTTGAAGAACATGGTGGAAAACAGATCAAAAAGCAACGAAGTTGATAGTTTGTGTTCTTGTTCTTATGGTTTATGGATATATAAACAATTACATTTGTTCCATAAAGTAATCAGCATATTTTTACATGGCTACAATTATATTTATGCATTATTTGAGTCCTCAAGACACAATCAATATTATGGCTAACTTTCTCTTATTGTTGATATTTCATAGATACTGATTTATTTCTTGAAGACTCACAATTTTTTTCTGCTTGTGTTGTTGTGACTACTGTATAGACCATAATCAATTATGTACTTGTTTAAAAGGTTTGTTTCTCTAACCAGGGAATAAATATTGTATTGTACTTTTTATGTTTGTGAGGACACTTCACATTAAGCAGAGGGTAATGTGAGGATTTAGCATGCTTACAGCAGTATTACATGGGGGGGGGGCGTCGATATGTGATGAGCATGTTTTAATACAATCAGCAATGAAATTCGTTGGCAGTTCTTACTGTCTATTGTTTTAAGCCTGTAGTTGGCAATTGTTTTCCTGTGTTACTTCTTCATCTAATGCATTGTTGAACCTCATGCCGTGACCTCTCAGGGTTCACTTCCGGGTCATCACTAGTTTTTGGTTCGTGAATCCAAAACTTGTAGGCTTTGTTTTTATATTTCTCCACAAAGAAATTGTGTTCCATGTGAGGTAATTTTTATTTTATTAATATTTATTAAGTAATCATACAAATTATGCTATTCTTCAGTATAAGCATACAGCTTTAATTTTCAGATATTGTTTAGTGATTTGAAATTTTCATTATATTTTTTTTTCAACTTGTGCAATTGAGATTTTAGTTATCAACCAAAGGTTTATTTTGTCTATTTTACTGTGATATTCACCCCTGATGATAGTTTAAATTATTTTTAATACTTAACCATATTGCTTAATTACATATTTACATCTGTTATTGTTGAGTTTGATTAAATTCTTTTTGCAATAAAACTGAGGAACCTAAAATCAGAGTTTGGTTATTCAATTAAATGTATTCACTTGATTCCAGCACAATTACACATAACAACATACATCCACTACTCTATTTATAAACATGCTACCAAAGGACATCAAAAATATTGGTGATTTTCAATTACAGTTGTAAATACAGTGCAACTGTAATTAATTACCCAATTACATCAATCGCATTGTAATTGAACCCAAGTCTGCTACACATGTATATGATTGGTTCCTCTATTCTTGGGAATATCTGTCACCTGCATGTATACCTGGTGTAAAAGTGTGACATAGAGACAGGGCTAATGGACATTTATTAGACATCAGTATGTGCATTTTACTCTGCAGGAACATGATAAACATGATGATAAACAAAGGATGCACAGTGATAGTAAGATAACTGTGGTTCTCATATTCTTGATTTCATTTGCTGTATAGCCATGTTGTTATTGTTGTTGTTAGAGGGGTAAATGCCATTTTTCAGCACAATATAGGCTTTATATGGTGGCCAGTATAAATGGTGGAGAAGAACCTGGGAAAACCTTGGAAAGAACCACCAACCCACGAGAAGCTACTGGCAAGCTTTCTCACATACCCAAAATGGCCGAGCCTGAGACTCGAACACATGCAGTGGGAGGTAACAGTGAGCGCTTTTAAACCACTGTGCCACTCAGGGCCCCGTATAGCCATGTAATCTGTTCCACATTTTACCCCTCTCTTATAAGTCGGAGTAATGCCTATTTATCAGACAGAACTAAATTAGGTACAATTCTGAGCTATACTGAAGGTGAATCACCGCAGTTTACTCATTTAAGATCTTCCATGCTCGCATACGTTTCTATAAACTTACTATCGATGATAAACAGATTACCTATGACCACGGTTAAAGTCGCCACGGATTCATTTTATATAACTAGAAAGTATATGGATTTGTTAAACCCGCTACTTGGCTCTGATACATCATGGGGCGAATGGCGGATAGAACGAGAAAATATACTTGATTATACTGAATCTGCCGACGTTGAAATTAAGGAAATATATTAAAAGAATAATAATCAAATATCAAAATCATCAGCACCATCTGTATATGATCCTGTGGCCAGACATAAAACAGTTTATCTCAGTGGGTGTGGTGGTTCTGGTAAAACAACATGTGCGATTGAATTATTTCGGTAGAGTAATTTGTACTGCGCTGACATGATTGTTTTGACACCTACTCATAGACTTGCCAGAGAAATTAATGAACGAGGAGTAAAACCTCAAACTTATCATAGTTTCTTTAGATGGTGCGGAGACACATGGACTCCATCACGGATGGGTGAAAAACACATTCCAAAAATTATTATCTTGGATAAAATTTGTACAGTATCGTTGGAGACATTGAAACTATTTCTTGATTGGTTATTAACGAAAACTATCTCTGTGATAATGTGTGGTGATCATGGTTAACCACCACTTTTTGTTGGACAGTCTCCACATGAGTTGTTAAAAACATTTGTATATTATTACGAGGAAATAACTGATGATCGTAGAGCTATGGATGAGCAACTGAAAGAATTTAAAAAATTATTCAGACTGCAGCCAGATAAAATAGTGTGAAATAATGTGTGAAGTAATTCCAGAGACTGCTATGAATGATTTCTGGAATTTGTTGAACCTACTGATTTGATAGTTGCGAGCAGAAAAATAGTTCGTGATGAATTGCAAGAGAAAGTATTAATATTACCTAAGAAAAGTTTTCAAATCTACCAGTGCCGCTGTGTTATCACCTGGCAGATACGCGACAACAGAATGTTGAAGTTGAAATTCCAGGAACAAATGAAAAACAAAATCTTGTATTAAATGATATTGTTTTAGTTCCTGTTGACGTTATTGAGAGCGTGTTAACGATGGAAAAAACTCCATGGACGTTAGGATATGCTATAACGATTCACTCGTCACAGGGATTAACTATTTCTGATATAAATATTTGGATTATTGATATCTCATCGAATGGTCAAATTTAGTTTATCTTGCAGTCAGAAGAATATCTCAACTGTGAAGGGTTGTCGTAGACTTCACAGAAAATAATAATCAAACTCGGGAAACCATTGGTAATAATGGCGATGATATAATAAAGAAAAAAATATCTGGTTATAAATTATCTGGTTATAAACAATGTGACTAAAAAATAAACTCGACTTTGATAACAACACTGAATTAATTATGACACTAAAACAACAACAGAATAATCATTGTGCAAGCTGTAACTGTAATATGCTGTGGGAATATTTGAATAATAATCCAAGACAATTCACCGTGGATAGAATTAATAGTAGCATTGGTCACACACGCGAGAATGTGATGCTGGCCTGTCTTGAGTGTAATCGACATCGAGGAGCCAGTTTACAAAAGTGAAGGCGGTGGTAATTGTGTGTCTTCAGGAATTACTTGTAATTGTTCACGTACAAATCCATGCTGAGGAGCATTTTAATCTTCTTTGTGGATTACAGGTCTACACGTGGATCTAACCACGCTAGAAATTTTACACATGGTCACACTCCAGATAGGATCAGTTGCTCTATTTTTACTCCCTTCAAGTTCACCAGGTTCATTAAAATATCTTACAGTCACATTACCCAGTACTGGTTGAGAGGAGGAATCGCGTAGTTGCATTGGTATATGTTTCTTTGTGATCGCATTAATGGGTTTCATGGCAGTTGAAATAGTAATTTCATTATTTAACGCAGCTATCACACTTTTTTGGTAATCTTGCAACCCATTCACAAGATCTCTTGTCTGCCTGAACTTTGTTCAGGGATATTTCCTTTACATACTGGTATCCAAATAACCGCTCAGCAAGTGTTTGATTAAATCACTCAACTGTTGCGATCAATTGCGGTATGTCCTCGTCTGATTTTGACATTATGTTGCTTCATCAACGATGACACTGCATCAAGAAATTATTTGCTAGGATCAACCCATAGTAAGTAACTGTGGCCATAGTAGGCCACCTCATTGATAAATTTGTTCAAACAAAGATGCAACTTCAGTTGCTGTTTTTGTTGAGAGTGGTTCTGCTTCTTTATATCTACTTGCGATGTCAACGACAGTTAATGCGCATTTGTATGTGCGTGATTGACGTCCAGGTGTTTTAATGGTATCATGTGGTAAAAATAAAATATCTGCTTGATGAACTTCATTGGGAGCACTGACATCAAAATGTGCGTACTGAATTCTTTTTGGTGGTGGTAGATAAATTTGCCACATTGCCTGTCGCGCTAACCAATTTTGCAGCAGCAGAATGTGATACAGCTGATGCAGCAGCAAGTTTACTAATTGCTGCTCTACCCCTCCAATATCCTCTTGGGCAATAATACACCGATTACATTATGACTGTTACCTATTAATAATTACCAGCCCCTAGCACTAGTTTACCCTTCATCACAGATTTTACCAGAAAAGTTTTTCTCTTAGAGATTTATTTTTTATAGAATTTAACATGTGAATCAACTTCACATTTGCAATACGTCGTTGCTGTAAATCCTTAATTTTATACGCAACATCATGAACATGACACGCTTGATCAATTGCATTTATTGGGTATTGTCCAGGTCTTGGTTGATCTTGTTCATCAAGCCGTTTATCCACGACCACAATAATTATATCCTGGAAGATGTTTTTCCCCTGGGTATTTAGCCCATGGAGTTCCTGGTAATTTTCCCAGTGAAGCAGCAATATCACCACCTGTCTTTTTCCGAGACGAAATAAATTTATATTATTTTGTACCACATTTTGAACACTTGCCTGTAAGTGCATGCTTTTTATTTTTTATTATTATTGTTGTTAATCCAGTGATGGGGGTAGATGCTCTAGACAACATCAAACGCAATATAAATTCATATTATTTATTATATGGATATAATTGACTTCTCAGCGATACGAAAACAAGAGTCAGTCAAGTATCACCCAGCGCTACCGAATTCTATCAAGATGATAATAATAATTGGTCAGTCTGAAAGTGGTAAGATGCAATTGTTACTTAATTTGATAATGAGACGGCTCAAGTGGGACAAGTTGTATTTAGTAGCTCCATCTGTAGATGATCAGAGATGTTATGAAGTACTTAAGGATTTTAATGAAAATGCAAAATTGCTGGATGAAGATGGTAATGATATTATTGACTTCATCACCGATATTCATGAAATCCCATCTGTAGATGACCTTGACGGATTTATTAACAGTCTTGTAGTATAGAACGATGTGATGCTGAACAAACAATAAAATCCAGTTTGGATATTTTCTTGAGGCAGAAACAAAATTACTGACGTGATTAATGTTACCCAGCGTTATACACAAATACTTAAAGTAATCAGAGATAACTGCAGTGTTTTAGTTGTGTTTAATGGAGTGGATGCTCATACACTGAGAAATATTTATTATACTTGGTGTTCAGGAGATATGGACATGGCTAGGTTTAAAAATTTCTTTGCACGAGCACAAGCTATCCCACATGGATTTATCACAATACATTTACATGATCCTAGGTCGAGGTATTGCATAAGTCTCCATAAAATTTTTCATTAATTACAGCAGCAGAGAGGGTGGACAACAAAAAAATCAATACAAATTTACAAGGGAGAGAGGAATCCAATTGTCTAAACGAACCTCATATAAAACACAAATGAACATGTAATCGGTCTGTATAAATTAATAAGGTTAAGAAATCTGTGAAAGGATAAACTATCCTTGGATAGCCTAATATGTATAATGATTTGGGATAAACCTCAAAACTTACATCAAATTTACAAAATGAATCCCTTATGATGTAAAAAAAAATTTAAAGACTAATAAAATAGAATTTTGGATCCTAAAATATGGGAAATAGAAAAAGATGAAAATATATGCAATTAGATACAGAAAAAAAATATTTTGGAGAAACTGAAGCATAAGGTAGAACCTTAACATTTAAACATCAAATGGAAACTAGTATGGAAAAAATCTTTGCTAAATAAGAGCCACTAAAATTCAAGCAATATTACTAAGATGCCTACACGATGCATGATGGACAGGGGAAATAACTTTATAAGGAAAGTACTGAAAAAAGAACCCCCATGATCACTATGTATGAACCAGCAAGATACTAAACTGCATGTTATAATCCAATGTAATAAAATACACAGTACAAATATACAAACTTATAACACATCATTCAAGTGAGAACCAACAAGTTTTGTAAAATTCAACATAATAATTTAATTCCATAGAATACAAAGTGAAATGTAAAAAGAATGGTATGGTATTGCAAAACACATCCCAAATGGTCCTAAAATTTCCAACACAAGTCCTAATGATTAAAGTTCTAAGCAAACTTGAGCGGTATGCTAAAATAAATAATCCAATGCTTGAATATATCCTTATTTGAAATATCACTATAAACCCAAGTCTTTATTTCTAAGAATGTTATTTTTGAGCTCTTTGTATTTCCACAGAAGAATCACTTGAATTAAATAATTTGAATAAATTCCAACCCAAAATGAAAAACTGGAAACAACAATAATACAACTGATTTTGCTCTGATCTTAAAGCATTAATAAATAATTTCTAGAAAAACAAGATTATATAATCTTCTACTTGACCTCAGGTCACAATTAACATTTTCTATAAAAAAAATTACCTAATGGAAAGTTTATTCAAGTGCTAAATATTTACAAGATAAAATCCTAGCTATAATTAATAGGTTTGTTTATAAAATTATAATATAAAATGTAGTAAACAACAGGCAGACCCAGCATTTCATGGATTATTTCCAAAGTTCTAGACTCAGATTGAGATAAACATGTTTACAAAACCAAATTCAATGATTCAGGTCAGGTAGCAAATGAACTTAATGTTGGACAAGCTCAACTCCAAAATTTATACAATTATCCATAGTAGATAAAATACCCAACCATCAAAAATGGAAAGGGATTAACAGACCTAAAAGCCCTTCACTTTAGAAAACATGACGGGACATTCATAAAGCTCTATGGGATAGGATGGGTCCGTTGGGTGTTGAGTGTCCACAGGTAAGGCAGCAAATAATATTACGTTTCTGGTCAGCCGACTGTCCCTATTTTTTTTGCCGATCCAAACACATTTTTCCCCTCATGGCATACAAATCCCTACCTACCTACCCTATTTTAAAACCAGTGCAATAGGAAACACACCTATTTGTTTGGAGTTTTTTTTTCCTTAGGAGGTTACAGATCTAAAAATCTGAAAAGCAAATTTCATCTTCAAAAATTTTATGTACAAAATTTTGTAAGTTTAATTATAATCAGCTTAATAGTTTTCTATCTGGCTGCCACGAAAACTAATATACATGTAACAACCTCCTAAGAAACATGTCAATAAAGTCTGATCAAAATTCATAAGCGCTTTTGAATAAGCTGTAAAAACAAATGTACACATGATCATCAATGCATCACAAAACAGATGCAGGTTCATACCGTATTATCACACAACTTTTGGCCAGGTAATCTAAAATCACTTTCTTTACTCAGAATTGCACATATTCCCCTTGTCAAGTCTTGCACTCCTTCCATACAGCATTTCTGATAGTCCAGTCAGGGACCTTTTGTATCAAAGGGGACATTTTGCAAGCCCATTGATGCCTACTATTCTAAGTCTAAACTATATTACTATATGAAGCAGACATGCCTCTTCTGTCTTGTAATCTATTGTTCTACCTTTTTATATCAATTTCTCAATATTACTAAATAAAGTAAACTTGCTTCTGCTTTCTTGTAACCTACTATTATACCATTTTTATATTTATTTCTCAATATCTGAAAAGAGAAACTGATATTGCAAATAAATGTTGGAAGCTAATCAAGTTTTTCGATAAGATAACCCTCTCAAGAGACTTTTGTAATTCAGTGTAAAGAAAGTGAGAATCATCTCTATTTCTATGTGGGATACAGGCATCTGTTTGTGTTTATGTGTGTATGTTGTCACTTCATACTCCTAAACATTTGAACTGTCTGAATGCTTATGAGTTTGTATATTACCTGTGTAAGGGTGCAAATTTCTGTCAATCTATAAAGAGCACATTAATTTGGGCAGGTGAATGATTAATTAGATTGATGGGGACTAGTGCATGTTAAATTGCTATACTTCAAGGATTTTTAATGTATGTGTCGTGAGAGGAACTGATTCTTAATTAGCATTCGTTTATTTAACAGTCAGACAGACTGGAAGGAAAAGGTTAACTTCGATCTTGTATCGGAGATGTCCGGAGTTGAAATCGTCCAGAATCAGTTATTTGGAAATCTAGAGGTCAGGCGGACCGCAATTTTGGCAACTAGTTATAAAAGGCGGGAGATTATGATATATTTAATCCGGATTGGTTGCACTAAATAAGGGGCATGGCTCCCACATGAAATTCCTTGGTTTTAATATGTCCCATCGCAAAATTTAGTCAGTCTCCATTTTTCTGCAAGAGAAAACACATGCAGAAGACTCTGCGTTTGAATTTAGAAGAAATTCTCTCGTAAAACGATTATCCAAAGGACAGGATGTCTCGAAAGTCGACGGATGCAATTCTGGTGGTAGAAGCGAGCAAAGCTTGAAATCACAAGGGGACATAGTTCCACTGACATACCGATGTACCTACTTATCCAAGTCCAGGTATCTACGTTTCACGTACTTATGTATCCACCTACCCACACAAAGTTCGAGGGACGAAAGAGGCGAGACAATAGAGTGTTTGGAGAAGGGAAAAGAAAAGCGAAAAGAACCAAGAAGAACAGCCACAGTGAGGTTGGAATGAACCGGAAATAAGAAGGTTATGAAATTGTGCAAGGCAATGACTTAGGTTGTTCACTCAATTCTATGATGAACCAATTCTATCATTCAAAACAGATCAGCTATTTATGTAAGTATATTTGTGTTTGAAATTCAGTGAATGATTTATTTCAAAAAGAAAGTATCTTCCTAATGTAATGTATTATCACAGTTGTTTATGCAATTGATTAAATTGTTGTCTTTTATGTACAGGGGCTCGTGTCATTTTGTTTATATATCTGCTCAGATCTCTATCTATTCCACCTATAAGTTTCACACTTTATATTAATATTTACTCGATCCAGGCAACAACACCGAAGGCGATCACCCTCTAGATAATGATAACCCAATAAAGCGGACACCTTGTAAGAAAGTACGATCCGTCAACAATCAAATCAGTTAACAACCACCCACCCCACTACCTGTTCATACTCTTAAACATCAGAACCACTTGAACACGTGTTTCTATACTGTCACTTCATACTGACTGCTCTGGAAGCCTAAGTGGTTAGAGAATCTGCCTCGGATGTGGGAGGCCGTGGGTTCAAACCCTGGCCAAGTCAATCAAAAGATTTATAAAAATGGTAATAGCAGCTGCCTTGCTTGGCACTCAGCATTAAGAGGTTAATGTTAGAACTGGTTGGCCTGGTGTCAGGATAATGTGAATCAGTGGGGCATGATGCTAAAGCATCACAGTGCTAGACATCACTATAAACTGCCACACTGCAGACATCATAGTAATATGACTGAAAAATTGTAAAGCTACGATGCAAATCCGAATCACACCCACACTTCATATTTTTAAACATCTGAACTGTTTGTATGCATGTGTTTGTATACTGTCACTTCATAGTCTTAAATATTTGAACTGTTTGCATACATGTGTGTTTGTATATTGACACTTCTACTTTTAAACATTTGAACTGTTTGTACACATGTGTGTTTGTATATAGAATGACTAAGAAATACATATGATATAACCTAACTAACAAAGAGAAGAAACCAAACAGATTTATATTGTGTGGAACATCCAAAAACCTCACTAACAATAATAATAATTATTATTACAGCATAAAGCAATAATCATCATATTTATTGTTGTCACTATTACAAATATTATTATTACTATTGTTGGTTGTGTTATAGGTTGGTCCCTTAACTATTACTGCACAATATACATGGATCAAAAATGAAATAAGTATATATAAAAGTAATACTAATGCTTAGTTATCATCATCATCATTCAACTTCCTGTAATTATCAGCATTGTTGTTGTTCCCATCATTCTTTTATTGCTAAGATTTAGTTCCTTACCAGTCTTGCTGTAACTTTGTTGTTCCCATTGTTATTGTTTTTCAATGTTACCCTGTAGTTCTTTGTCAGAATAGTTGTTGTTCTTATTGTACTTCATGTTATTATGTGTTAGCTCCTTATCACTATTGCTGTAACTTTGTTGTTCTTATTGTTAGTAAGGATTAGTTATCAGTATTGTTGTTGTTCTTATTGTTATTGTTGTTATTAAGCATCATTTATTTGCCTGTTATTTCAGAATATACACAGGAAATGAAAGTTGTAATACTACTGCCATTCTTTCAAACAACAGTGGCCTCCCCTTCTGTCTGTTTAATTCAGTGTGTCGATGAAATGTGTGCCAGTAATTTGATGTAACTGAAAATAATGACCACAGATACAACTTCAGTTTGTCCCTAGTTGATAAACTCTCATAATGTGAGATGTCTGTCATGGGTTTCTTTATCAGCTGGGAGCAAGCTGATTTACCTGGCTACTTTTACTTTACACCAGGATAACTTTTTAAAAAATGCATACCCATAGAAAGAGGTCTTTGAACTCCCAGTCTACTTGGCAACTCACCCTCCAGCTTTAAATCTAATGGAAGGCCCTGCTCATTAGCTCTGAAGGATAACAGGATTCAAGCTTACTTTCATTACATGAAAGTAAGATCTGTCCAGTTCGATCACTCATAATGAAATCTGATTGGCATATTGCTGCTTAGTAGTGTTGCAATGAAGTGTCTAATGTTGTCAATTGTCCAGGTTGCAGTTGTCTTGGAAATTAACTTTTCAAAGGTGATTACAAACATTTCAGCATGGAATCAGTGTGGGACAAATAGAAAATTACTGACCTTTATTCATGTGCACAGTGAGCCTTATTTTCCAATGATTCATGTGTGAAAGTGTCAGAAACAATTCATGGGCCAGATCTGGTACACCTCACCAAAGATGTGCACTTTTAACCTTGAATTTGGTTATCTCATGTTAGTTCATTATGTGCAGCCATGACATAACTAAGTTTCAAAACTATGGAATGACTATTCATAGGAAATCTATGAATTAATACATATACTTCTGATACGATACAGTAAGGAAGTTTCCCCTTATCAGAACTCAGTATAATCACAGAAATAGCAGCAATAGGTAAAGTGAGTTCAAGAACTATTGAATCAGTGTCTTTGTTTTCCATAACAGCACAGTGTTATCACATTATTAATTTTAAAAATATATTCAGAAAAACATGTTATAATATGTACTGAGTAGGCAGTTATCATGATAAATATTCAAATACTTGTTCTCCATTTTATTGTTAATGAAAATCATATACTGTTATGCTTCTACTTGACCTCCGATCAGCCGATTTCAGTCTCAGATGTTATCATAGTAGTTAACAAACATTTTGAGCCTTGAGATGACCCCTGGTAAATCGAAATGATAAACAATGCAAGAGTGTCAAATAAAATTACCTGCTCAACCAGTTATGGACTGCATCCATATATTCGGGTAAGGTTGTCATTACAGACATCTCCAATTATTGTATGAATTCCAGTGATTTCACAGTACATGTATTTAGTGTTAGTGTTTAATCAACTCGGGAGGTCACCAACGGCAAGGTAGTTCCAGACTGGCTGATTGATTGTAATGTACACCAATCCATGCTTTGTTTGCTACAATACTTATACCTGCTATCTTTCTATATAATCGGTTTGTGTTCAAAAATTCCCCAACGTAAAGGTTTTCTCCCCACTGCTGTATGTATGCGTATAATCCAGCACTACTCAAACTCCTTGTTCAGCATAAAGGCATACTTCATTACCGCTATGTTAACTAAACACTGATTGGTTAACAAGTACCAAGTTTAAATATCTTTGATTATCATAACCAATGAGAGGGCTGTTTACATAATATTTTGATACAAATTTGAAACCTACCAAGTTAAATTTTACGACACACAGGAAGGGCTTTCCTTGCACTTTAAGAATTGTATGTAGTTAAGGTAAACAAAGATGGATTCTGATTCATATATGAGCCATAGTTTAATGCAAGTGATATAGAAGAACTTAATGTATCAATTTTAGAAACTGGATCAGTTATTGGTGTTATTCCAGTTTCAATACCAGATGCAAGTGATTTTAAATGGAACGACGAGGAGGTCATAGGTCATCTTGCACAATGGAGTGACGTATCCATATTCGAGATGGAAGATTTTCATTCTGATGTTGGTTCAACTATTGAGCTTGGACCACTAAGCAATGAGAAAGATTTTTCGTACATTTTGACCCTGAATGCCCTTTGGAAAAGCTTGTTAAAGAAACAAACAATTATGCAGGAATGCAAAACAACGCGGGACCAATGCCTGGAAAATTATGACAATATAAAAATTCAGTTAATTTATGAAGGAATGATTGTATATCAAGGAAGACCATCACTGAACCAACACCTACTGGAAAAACCCACAAAATTTTGCATAAAATGTCTGGGAAAGAGCCCATCCACAAACTGGCTATATCCATGAATTTCAGGGATATGTTGGAAAGCCTGATGGTTCATAAAGAGGGAAAATGTTAGAAGAAATACAGTATTATGAACCAGAGTAATGAAAGACCTTACAAGAAAAATTAAAAACAAGAATGAACAGTTTCATGTCAAGTACCTCAGTTTTTTGAAGATTTACATTTGGATACAGTCTGTTGTGGTACAGTCTGAGCCAACAGAAAAGGAATGCCAGAACTTTAAAAAAATCTGGTTTAAAAATTATGCAAAAATAGAAGCCGATCTGTGTTGCCAAGAAAGAAAAAAAAATTGGCCACATATTATTTAATAACAACAATCCTACACAACTGTACTGTGTAATTCAAGAAAAAACCAAGAGATCAAAAGCAGTAACAGGCCCTAAGTTGCAGATCTGATGATTATTCTAAACAAAGGGGAAGTGGATATTGCGGACCAAATCAAATACAGTACAGTTCTTGCCATAAAGCAAAGAAATGGCAGAAGCAGCTTTTGGTACTTCTAATTGATATGCAATATGTAATGCCCTGATCTGCATGAAAAAAGTTACCAGATCGACACAAAGTCCAGAAAAGAAAAGCTTGAATTTAGAACGAACTTGGGTAAACAGATTATTGTTGGCTTTCAGGGGACTACAAAAAGGAAAGCTCTGAATATAATTGACAGCAAAGGTCTGAGGTACTGGCCAGGAAGGTTTCTGAAACTTGGGAGAGGGTAGATGTAAAGAGGAGACACAATGGCATACTAAGGGTAAATGGTGAATGGGGCTATGATGATGGCCTAAAGGGCGTTTGGTGCTCCAAGACATTTGGCACCCAGGTCAAGCACCCTGTCACCCCCACCCTCATTAGTAAACTACTTAGGTGATTTATTGATTGGGGAAAAAAGCAAGGAACCCAGCCCAACAGGATTATGCATGAAGGGAAGAGACTCTGAACCTAGAAATCTATGCTGGATTAGCCAAATAGCAAACATATGATGAGGAAAATAACATAAAACAAAGAAGAACCTCAGTTCAAAAGTCTGTTTTCCAAATTATTTTTATTTTGTAGATAAAATACCCATCCATCCAAACAGGACAGTGATAAACAATACTAGCATATGTAATTTTTATTGTTTGTTAGTATTTATTCTCCATGATTATATATTATGTATAATTGAATTTTGGATTTGACCTTGTCCAAAATCAAGTTTATTGTGTACCTGACCAGTAACATTTATTTGTAAAGAAATAATATGTATTTAATTTTTCCTATGAGTGTGGGTTAAATATTAGGATCATTATCAATGGAATTAAATATGTTTATTTGGGTCTGAGTCTAGGACACTGGAATTCCTCATGAAATGACCTCAATGCTTACTGCATTCTATATTTTAACTTTAGTAATAGACCATGGAATGTTCTAGAATGGAAAGTCCCATAAGTGACAGGGCATTTTCAGAAAATGGTAATTGCGACCTAGATCAAGTAGAGGGGTTATAATCATGTTTACTTGAGAAATTTCTCATTTTTGCATTTAACATCTGAGGCAGCATTAGACTTATTGTTGTGTTCATTATTTCATTTGAGTGGAACTATTTCTTCAAATTATTATTCACTGGAAATCCAAAGTGGTCATCCTCAGTATTCTTAGACTGTAACATTAATTTTGAATTATAATTCAGACAAGATGATCTTGGATTATATTATTGTGTTTCATGAAAGGCTGTTGGCACATCATAATCACAGACCACTACAGTCACATCAACACAGTCAGAGCTGAAGCTTTTTTGGAATACCAGTGGAATTTAATTAGAACTTTCTTCATTAGGACTTGTATTAGAACTTTTGTTGGATTATCTGCAATTTAATTCATAATATCTTAAGTTATTTTTACATTTTCACTTTGCATTCTGGAGAAATAAATTGTTTATTGAATTTTACAAAACTTTTTGTTTTTCCCCCTTTTCTATTACTTAGTTTAAGGCCATATGTTCATAATAATAGACATAAATGCCTTTAATTTTGGAAAATATAAGGGTGCATCAGTGCATCTCTAAAGCTTTCTATACAGGGATGGGGATGTGTGGTGTCCACAGACAAGGAGGTTACAGAGCTAAAAATTTGAAAAGGAAATTTCATGTACAAAATAATTAAATTTTGGAACCTCCAAATTTCTCATTATATAAGCAGAGGAAGTTTGTGAATTTCAGTTTAGATATTTGGACCTTAAACACATTATCTGTATTAAATTGTATCACATTATTAACTATTTACAATGGGCCAATTCATTGTGTCAAATAGGAATTCATGAAACTATTGAAAGAGTGGTAAAATAACTGGTAAGTTTGGAATTATGGTTGTATTATTGACAGAAGTTGTAAATTCCAAAGAGAATACTTCTTTTCATACCCTCCAAAATAAATATGAGAAGATATTAAATAATTCTGCCCTGAATTTTTATCAATTTTATACCTATGGATACAGTCAGTCAAACCCCTTTTGCAACTTCAAATTCTGGAAAGTCTGAATATATTGACTAATTTTTCAGATTTGAGAGTTTAATAATACAAAATTATACTAAAACAGATTATACCTGAAGTACCACAGGAGTTCTGTTTTAATTGCCATACAGATTCAAGGACTGCTGCTTTGCTGACCACAAGTAATTTACAGGAAACCAAGATAATGCCATTTGACCACCACATTGGATTTAATAATGGCATCAGTTTTATTTAAGGCCAACTAAATATTATAAGAAATCTTTTTGTGTGAACACATGTGAATGCGACTTTTATTTAAGGAGAAGCAAGATTTTCAAAATGGCTATCTAGACAGCCATATTGGAGATCTGATCTGCTTCATTTTCATTTAGAACCAAGCAGATATTATAAGAAGTCTTTGAGTGAAAATTACAAGTCAATATATCCAACCATTCACATGGAGCAGAACATGTTCAAAATAGACACCATGGCAGCCATATTGGTTGTCCAGTACTGACCAAATGGTCTACATCTTTTCTATTCAATATTGTTTACAGGTATGCAATGCCTTTAGGCATTTACAATACAATTCACAATGTTTTCAACTCAGCTTTGGAGTCCTTAGTTTGTTTCAGTGACTTCAAGCTTTCATCTTAAATTATTTGACAAATCCACAAACCAAACCAATCATGTCTTCCTCTAACCTGAACCCCCAGGTCCTGTGCTAGTTTTCCTGGCTAATGGCTTATATGGAACATGAAAGAGATACCACTCACCATGCAGCCATGTTACAAAGCAGGTTAGCATGAAACAGAAGGTGATTAAAAGCCAAAGGGTGCATAAGAAAGAAAAACAAAGCAGAAGCTGCAAATTGCATAGTATTAGCATGGTTTTATTTGTTGGTGTATAAATGGTTCAAAACTGAATATGTTGCAAACAAAACCCCAATTTACGGTATACACTGTGTGATTCACTAACCGTAAACAATGATATATTCAACATAAAATATGCACTTAATTTTTTTAAGAAAGCAAAAAGAACACATTTTTTACATATCAACAAGTGAATCATATTGGCAGGCAAAAATATAGTCACAATATTTAGAGAAGTATATAAAAAATATTTTTCAGTATTTTTCTCCAAAATGTTTGTCCCAACCATGCTGTGTCTGTCTTCAATTTGAAGCATACTTTTAATGAATTTTATCTTGTCTGTTGCAATTAGGCATAGTAAAGATTAAAATATCTTCTGAGATTTAATTTCATTACAGGTTTTAAACAGCTTCATTGCAAACAACAAATAATGAGTTATGAAGATCAAGTCAAATTTAATTTGTCCAGAATAAAAAATGCTTGTGATAATGGTGAAAATACAATGGAATGAATATATTCAAATCATAAATCCAAAAGTCAGTTCAAGTCTATTGATATTAAATAAGATAATGTTTTATCTAACAACAAAACATTGGTTAATATATTACAAAAGCTATACATGCAGTATGTGAACAAATTCATCTGCTTGACAGTTCTGGTGGCCTAAGTGGTTAGATAGAGACGCCTGAGTCATACCAAATGTTAGACATCCCTATAAACTGCCACACCACTACATTAAAAATGTAAATCACACACACACAAACACACACACATATACTCATCTAATCAACTCCTATTACTGTATCTCAAAATTTTTATGACTTAGGCTAGCAAATTCATGGACAATTGTTTTGAAAACTAGATTATTCATTAACATTTTAGTTTTAATTTCCAAATCAGAGTTGATCAAAAATTCAATAGAATGCATACTCATGGTTAGGAATTTTGCTGAAAGCTAGGTCAGTCTGTGAAAACATTTCCAAGCATGCACTGATCTTAAAATTCAAAACACATTTTTAGCTGTTAGTCTTTATGCTTGAGACCTAGTTCATGTCTAAGATTCGGCGAATGTGGATATGTGAGAAAGCTTGCCAGTAGGTTCTCGTGGGTCGGTGGTTCTTTCCGCGGATTTCCCGGTTTCTTCCTCCACCATTAATACTGGCCGCCATGTATAGCCTATCGTGTGATGAAAAATGGCATTAAGCCCCACAACAACAACAACAACAACTGGTAATTCTTCCAAAAATTAGCACCTCAGCAGCACACTTCCTCAAGATGTGATGGGCAAAATCAGAGGATACTCTGACTAGTTGTTATGAGTTTCTGTATAGAAGGAGTACCAACAAGAGTTAGATGATGACTGCCAAGATGGCTACATGTTTATTCTATACCATTTTGATTTTGGACCAAATTGAAATCATAAGTGCTTTTGTGAAAATCCCATGCTGGTATGATTATCTGAATTTCATGATGACCACTGAGGTGACAATATTGGATATCCAAGTTGCAACATCTTCATTTAAGATCAACTATGTCTTGGCATGAATGTGTCAATAAATTTTCTTGGTAATTCTCTATGAAGTTTAGGAGTAGCATCAAATGATGGAAAATAGGCCACCCCATAAAATCTCCTGGTTTTTAACTATATCAGTAGGGCTATAACAAATTCACATCAAAACACTGGCAAAATACCTCTCCCCTACCCTTTCTGTTCTACTGTAGAATCGACCCTGATTTTAAAGTAAAAATGCCTGAATAGTATTACAGGTGTATCATCAATCCATAACACACTTAAGAAGTTCTGTATTGTGATATGTGTAATGTTGGAAGTGAACTACCAATACACAGTGTGGTAAACTATATGAAATGCATGAATGAAGTACTTACATTTCCCTGTCCTATCTCTATGGATGCCTTCTCAATGATGGGTCGTTTTCTTTCTTCGCTCATTTGGACTTCTGAAGCTTTATGACTTCCTATGGCAAAAGCAAAATTGTCCCAGTTAATTAGCAATACCATCAAGACCTTGAATCTGAATGGGGTACAAACCACAGGTGCTCGACGCGAGTTTGATGTTAAGAAAAAAAAACAATAATCTGAAGGGGAAAAAAAAAATCATACAGAGTGACAAAAATACCTCAGATTACCCCCATGACCTGTTCTGACATTGGACTCTCTCTATCATACTATATAAGAGAAGGTCCAATGTCAGAACGGGTCATGGGGGTAATCTGAGGTATTTTTGTCATTCTGTATGATTTTTTTTCCTTCAGATTATTATTTTTTCTCTTAACATCAAGCTCGCGTCGAGCACCTGTGGTACAAACAAGATTATAATAAAATGTGTCTGGGAACAATTCAATTTTCATAACAGCGGCAGGGATTCTACTGGCCACAAGTATTTCCAGGAATACCAGATAAGATTTCTTGTTCAACCTGCCGAGTGTTGAAAGCATATCAGAATGACCATGCATGTATGTGTTTGGGGAGGGGCTTGAAATAGCTTGAGTGTCTTGCTCAACAAAACTTGAGGCTACCGGGCTCGAACCCAATTAAACGTAAAAATCAACAGTAATCATACTTAACTTTACAATATTTCATTTAATTATGTTTATTTAATTTTCATACAATTATTCGCCACATTCAAATATCGGAAGCTTTTCTTGAAAACTGGATGTTGAAACCGGGAAAGGATAATGAGCATCTGTCTGGTGGTTGAGAACGTATTCCGTCTGGTTGGAAATTTCTTTTTACTGACGGTTATAATGTGGTATAAATTTTAAGTTACAAAACTGTATAAATAGAAATTCATTGATTATGTTTATTTAATTTTCATAAAATTAACATTAAATAGTTTTGGTAAATAACTTTAAAACCGTGTCAAGCAATACAGTCTACAAGAACAAGTGAATTCATCCAACGGCCATCTTTGTAATCCAGATGAAACTGGATTGAATGGCACGCGCTTGGAATGAAAGCGACACCTGGTGGATAAACTGTGTACAAAATGTCGTCGTCTTTTTCAGTCCTTGATAAATTATGTCTATAAAAAGTGTTATTTTTATATACTTATAAATGAATATATTATAAATAAATAGTATAAATAAATGTAGATCACTTAACAATATCGAATTAAACATAAATACAAATTTTATAACAAAAGATCCTATTTTATTTATATCTAACTTCATGTCAGCATGACAAGTATGCGTGACGAAACTGATGGTGACATTTTGTTTTCTAAATTTAAAATGAAATCTTTGAGAATTGTCAATAAATGAAGTTTGTAATTTTATTTATGACGCCATTACAAGTTTTTTATGTCGATAAAATATAAGAAATATGAATTACCTTGATACACGGGTTTGAATACAGTAATGTCACGATTCCACATGCATGCCACATATAGACGTCCATTGTCCCAGAACATGGCCCAGGGATGCCGTGGAATTCCCTTTGTGAAAATGGCGACAAGTTGACATGAAGCTGTAAGTTGATGAATACTGTAATCAGGGAATCCATAGTTACATACGAAAATATTCCCGTCTTCATTTATAACGATTGATGACGGGTATTGTAGACGTTCATGTTTGTATGTATATTTACATTGACTGGGATTCAAAATGTCGAATGCATACACACCAGTATTATCAGGGGATTTATAACCAGCATCACACGAGATATAAATCATGGTGTCTTTTGTTGTCATACTACAACACCATCCGTACCCTTTATAAATCTGGTGAATCGCGTCAACATGTCCGTCATGAAGTGACACAACACACCAGTACATCATGCCCTGTTTTCCACCACAGACAACAAGATTATCCTTGAATCTGACAACACCACGATATTCATCCAATACTCCATGTAGACGTAAACTCCTGGTCGTTTTAAAAACACGTGACATGTCTGTAAAATCAATGGACATCATTTCTATCAGACCGTCCATGAAGGACACAAATTGTCATGGCGTCCATCAGACACAGGTCACGTGGTCTTGACTCCAGTCTGTCTGTCGTGGCCAGGAATTTTCCGTCATGGAGTCCATATAGCTGGACTTTATACGCATGAAGTCTATGACGACTATCTTGTCTTGGCAGACGACAATAGAGGTGTATAAGGGGGCTTGTCGGCTGTGGAAATAAAGTGATATAAACATGAATACACATTACACAAATATATTAAAAATATATAATTATATTAAAATATGAAATAACTTGTACATTTACAGTAAGTATTTATACATTAATAATAATTTTATTAATTATATTTATGACTTTAAAAATTCATTCCTGTTAAATTTATTATTATTATATTTATTTTATTGTTCTAAATTTAACTGTAAAAAACTTGCAATGGTCATAGTGGTTGTCATCGTATATTTACTAAATTTGCATATGTATATTTATATTAAAATACTAAAATAACTTGTACATTTACGTGATATAAACATTAAAATAATGCGTGATATAAACGTTAATGCACATCAACACAAAAATACTACACATGGATAATTTAAATACAAAATAACTGACCATTACAATAGTTGTAATGGCGTCATCATTTTATTATTATTACAAGAGAGATTTACAGCAGACATCACACAGACCCAGTAATCACACTATTATAGTTCTGTACAGTATTTTAGTAAACTGAAGATAACAACAATAGTGTCTTAACAGGTTCTGTGTGGAAACTGCTTTTGTCCCTCATTTTTAACCAAGTTACGTACGTGCATTCGTGTGTGTGTATTACTCGTATACTCCTCCAAAAGTGGACAAGACAAATTAAGACATGGGGTCCATCCTTACATTAAGTAACTCAGTCTCTGTGACATTGCTTGAAAGCTATAGAGTAAAGGTCTTCATCTCACTAACACGTAACAACTGTACACAAAACAGGGACATACACCAAAATGAGGGGGAATACATTTTAAAACCGGGATTTGAGTCAAAACAGGAATGATGGATAGATTACCGGTTTTGCAAACAGAATAATGGCTGTCGATTTTAACGAGTACAACTATAATTAAAGCACGACCACATACTAAATCAAACAGTCAACTTAACTTCCACTTGTTAACAAAACCATAACAAAATTAGAAACAATTCGCTAATTTGCAATTATAACAGCATCATTGAAAAATTTCAATTTTTTTTTAAAATTGCAATAAAAGCCGAAAAATTCTCGAAAATAGAAGGCATTTAACCTGATGGGTGCTATTTCTCTCATTCTTTGAAAAGTTCTTTAACCATATTATTAGCGTTGGCCATGCAAGCGGGGAATCGGTGGAGGAGGGGCAGGTGAACGAAATTCACTAAATAATAATAATAATAATAAATCATTCATCTAACATTCCCCTGCCATATTCAACATTTAGTCGTTACCCTATATGTATTTGCTACGCTGAGTATTTCAATGAAAATCCGTGTTCATTAACGTCTTCATTCATTTACTTGTCGGCTGCATTTTCTCACAATTGGGCCCTTGGATTATGATGTCTGCACTGACAAGAACGCTGGCGGAAACATGCAAGATGGAGAGACGTACTTATTTACAAATCCGCGAAGCTCAATGTACTAAAGTTTACATGACACAGGGGTCAAAACAGCGATAGCGATTTATTCTGATATAGTTTGAGTACCGAGTTTTGAAGGAGCGCGTGTCTTCAACTGTAACACACAAACACAACCTATTACATCACTCTCTGGGAAAAATGAAAATGTCAGAAAAACATAACGGAAAACAGATTACACACAGGTTTATGTCTTTATAGATTGCATTTAATGGTAAATTAGCCTACTTTATAATATAAACAAAAATACATCGTTAGCTTTTAACCAAATGGTTATTATTGTTGTTAATGTTGTTGTGTGCCAACTCCTGGTTAACATTTGAAACGATCGAAGTAATAATTTATAAACAGATTTAAACCTTGACACCTCGAATGTGTCTGTGTTTATCACGTTTTGTGTAGTGGGTCTCGTGTTAATTTATATCCTTTTCCACGAGACCTATTTCGGATTAGACATATAATTATCGATATGTGTCGAGTTTTATTTCTCTGTAAAGGAAAGTCTTGCACCATTTTACCATGTCAGTGAATAGTAAAGAATCAACTAAGCAAATATCGCGCATGTCATTGACGTAGTGATTTTTCACGAAGACAACGTTTCGAGAAGAAAGTGACTATTTTTAGTAGGAAAGTAATCGCCTTTGTTTTATGAATAATTTGTTATGATGAGTCCACCATATTCATGAAAATGAATCACTGGTCTTAAAGAAGGTTAATACTTTTTCGTGAAGAAATTACATTGTATGAAAATTGCACATTTTCAAGCAGATTAACATTTTTCTTAGACGTTTACGGGCTCTTTTTCGTAAAATAACGTAATTTCACACGAAAAATGCACTTTTCTCCTGAAAAGAGACTTTTTTTTTAGAAAGATTGTATCAATGTGCATTGCATCGACAAAAGACAATCGCTTTTTGGAAAAGAAACTGAAAATATTAATGTAGATGAAATCATCGTTGTCGATTAAGCAAAAGAAAAAACAAAAAAGGAAAATGCCCCGGGAGAATACTTTACCAAGAATTTACCCAACACAGTTATTTTGATAATTGATTTGAAACTCAACAATGAGAAGCAAATGTCCTTTACATGTCAAACGTGTACCAATGTGATCATTGTTGCATTAGTTCAGTCATGCGACATCACCTCAGTGGCGTCACTTGGGGGGGGGGTGACACCAAAACTGCTTTCTATAAATTTTTTAAATTTTTTTCAGGAAGGAGGTCCATGGGGGTGACACCACGAGTTACCGCACTGGGTGACACCAACCCTAGTGACGCCAATGCATCACCTAATTGTCCATATATGAGAGATTGCCGCCAGAGGAAGTAAATGAACCATCATTAATTTAATTTAAAAAAAAAATAAATAAATAAATAAATAAATAAATAAATAAATAAATAAAACTCGAAACATTTCCAGTAGGTTTTTACAAAACAACTTTCGCATTTGATGACGGATGCTTTATTAATAACAATTATATTCTTTTTCTTCAAGTTTCCTTCGTATTTTAATGTAACTTCACCCCAGCTCTTTGACAGGTAAAGTGCACAGTGTCTGTAAGTTCGATCGATAAATCGAGAGAGAGAGAGAGAGAGAGAGAGAGAATTTTGAGATGCTCGCTGATTATTGCCAAGTACCCTCTCCCAGTGGATCGTTCTCCAGTAACGCTACATTGTATACATTTTTACATGTCCTCTTAAAAAGCGTCAACATTTATATCCGTAATTAAGATGCCACAACCATAAATATAAATTTGTAGGCATTATCTACGGCATTTATAAGGGTTTCGAAATTTCAGTTGGATATTACACAGTATTTCATGTAGACACAATCCGATTCAGACGCTTGCATACTATTCTCACTGGTTATGAGTCTGTTTCAAGTTAAATCACAACGTTTTACAATAATTCCATAAAACCACACACACTGCGATAAAGAAACTTTATGCTGGGATCATTCATTCTAGGTAAGCTTTATTACTGAGCAAACTACTGTTACAGCAAATTACAATCTGTCTTGGTATAAATGTAAAGTTTTGCAATATATTGCAGAGTACACAATACAAAACTTCGACTTACACAAATTGCAAACTAAAATAAAAATCTCCAAATTTAGGCAAAAGCCTCTTCCAGACTCTTGAAATAGCGAGGGAAATTTACAGCGAAGCGAGCACATTTTGTCATTGTTGTCCTCAACTGAACGAGGGTGTGTAATGTCCAGTCCCATAGCTCAGGAACTATAGGTTATGATGAAAGCTGTTTCGATTGAGACTACGACGTCCTAATACCGCATCATGCCTATTGCCGCGGTATTTGAGCGTATACTACAACCGCTGTCATCATGCATCACTTCTTGTTACTGGATCATATCTTTAAAATCACTGACCACTGTTATGGCCTAGTGGTTAGTGTCCGCCTCAGATGAGGGAGGTAGCTGGTATGAACCCCGGCCGAGTCATACCAAGTACTTATTTTAAAACAATGGTACTAACAGCTGCTTCGCTAGCCGCTGAGCATTACGAGGTTAGTGTTAACTGGTCGGCCTGGTGTCAGGATAATGTGACTGAGTGGGACATTATGCTACATATCTGCGGCGTGATGCCCCAGTGCTAGACAGTTAGACATCACTATAAACTTCCTCACTGCAGACATCGCAGCGATATGACTGAAAAATTGTTTTAAGCTACATTAAAAATCTAAACCACACACACACACACACACACACACACACACACACACTTTAAAATCATACATACATACATACATACATACATACATACATACATACATTGTTTGCTGCTATATGTTAACGATGGTACAAGCAAAGATTCGACTCATCTAACAGATCCAGAAATAATCTTCATCCCAGCAGCAGAGAGGGTGGACCCTACAACTTTGTAGAGACCTTATTTTTGAAAATTAAGGGTTCCCTGAAAAAAAAGAAGTTTTTGTCTTAATAATGAAAACTTCTTTAATTGACCAGATTTTTTCACAATCTAGTCACGTGCGTATGTCATTCACCCTCTCTGCTGCTATGATTTTTATCCAAAAATTGTATCAAGTCCGTTGCGATATCTTGACCTAGGATCATGTAAATTTATCGTTACAAAACCGAAGGGAGCGGTTTGTGCTTTTGAAAAGAAATTTTTAAATTTATTCATGTCCATGTCGCCTGAACACCAAGTATAATAAATATTCTGCAGCGTATGATTATCTACGCCATTAAATACAACTAAAACGTTACAGTTGTCTCTGATTACTTTTGGAATTTGTGTATATC
>JAECUM010020969.1:0-53181 GCA_016617855.1 Megalonaias nervosa
TCACTCTCTATAAGAACGGTATATGATAACTATAATCTTAAACGATTACTATCTAAATTGATTTAACTTGCTAGAAAATTTCGAACTTTTAAGACATAAAAGCCACGATGATGATTAAAATCACATGATGTAAGAATATTTCAGAGAAGTTTTCTAAAAGGGCAAAAAGTGTTGAGATCTGCGCATAGCCCGTTGACCTTTTCTAAATATTTCCATACATCGGGTTGTATGCGGTGCATTGTGGTACCCATTTCAACGCAATTGTTACATACAATTTTATTCAAACTTATTCTGAATTCACATCATAATAATTCTACATATCATTATGTTATTCCCGTTTTGCCAATTAATAAAACTTCTCTTAATTGTAACATTTAATGAAATAGAAAAGGAACATCGTATAATACATACTGAGTTTTTAAGTAGGTTACAACCCTTGGATTTTCTAGTTCTAATGTCATAATCTTAAATAGTACACTTACTGTTCTTAGACCATTGTTCAATCATTACTAAAGGCACAGCCGCATTGATTATAAATTGTTTTAATCATACTGTATTGCGTTAAGAGAGCGACACGAGCGGCAGATGCTGTATAATCAATTCATTTTCGCCATAACATAATACATTTAATCTGAATTAAGTTGGATTATTTTCCATAAATATATAATTTCGTACAGTCCTGCTTGAATTGAAATGTGTAGATTGGTACATTTACACTATACGAAGGATGAGAGTTGATGCACCAATTCCATTCAGCCATCCAATCAGTGAATTAGTATAGCCCTCTGCTTTACATGCATGTAAACACTCCAAAGGAATTTTTGTTATCCAATGCTGATAGATACAGTAAGTAACACAAAAACATATTCCGCGAGCATGCCTTTGTTTTCAGGAATCAACTAAATAATACAGAGAAAAGTGTTGATGATATTAAAACAACATTAATTTCATAAAAAGGTATAAACAATTAGCTATGAAAATGGGTAATAAAATAATGATATAATATTAGAAAGTAATCAAGAAACTCTAGACAAGACTCGAAACTTTAAATAATGTAGTGTAATCTTTATTCTAAAGTGGAAAAAGAAGAAACAAGAACAAGTGAAAGGAAAAACAAAATCATCAACAAAACAGGCTGATGTGGACAAAGAAAATAACGATGAAGAATCGACTGTTGTATACTGTAGGCTCTAAATTACAAATTGTCATTTAAAGTCCTAGTAACTTCATTCTTATCAACTGACACTCAAAATAAAAAATGAATAGTAGGAAAGATTAAGGATATGATATTTCACTACTGGTTAAGGACTATCCAAATATCGCACGTGTTTCAAGTAAAAAACGTTGAAAAAATGTATTTGCTTTGATCTCAATGAATAAAATTATCCAGATTTTATAAACATGCCGATATTTTCCTTTCGAAAATTGCAATCTTTTTTAAGACATTGCTTGCATTTCTACATTTAGTTTTCAATATTATACATACAGTTATACATCCTTTGCTTGTGATGCAATAATGCACGTGAGTACCTTACGGTTCTTCTTTAAAAATATAATGCAATGCTTTATATAATAAATAATTATTATATATTTTGAAAAGTTAAGTTTAAAAGATCAATGACTGAAAGCTACTCAATTTATAATACAATAAATATGTTTGTATGAATATATAATCCAACTAAGTTTGAATCTCGGCATAGCATGTAAAATAAACTGAAGAATGACTGTCACGACAATATTTATATTTGTTTATAGGTTTTATCTATCAATAGTATTAAATCTATCAAGAGCAACACCACTTAAAGCCAATGAAATTCCTTGAAGATTGGGCTTCTATATGTATTGAAAGAAGAGAAAATTAGGATCTATACAAATTATTTCAGTTTCAATGAGAATTTGGTCTCATGACGTTTCGGGTTAAATAGTTTCACTGTTTAGTTATATCTACTCCATTACAGATTCATGTATTCATGTCTATGACAAGGATTCAAGACCCAGACAATATAAAATAAAACCAATTTTGTATTTTGTTTGAAGATAAAACGATCGCGTGAAAAACGTTGACTCTAGCATGATCCTACGCTGTGTGTTATTGATACTTTATAGTTTGACGCACATCATATAGATTTAAATTTATATTAGTGGTAGAATATGTTGTTGTAATCAGAACAAATTCCTCTTTCATGACGAAATTATAAATATAAACATCTGTGATTAAGATGTTTGTTATCAGGTATTCTTTGGTCTGTGGCGATCACATTTACATCAACATGTTTACACAGATGCATATAAAACTTGAGGACGATACGGAAAATTTCTTTTCAAAAGGATCGTTTTCAAAAATCTCAACGCATTAGTGAATTTATAAAACTTATATTACTTGTTATATGTGTTCAGGATTTTCATTTTTTACTTAAATAAGGAGAAGTTTTAAATCGCTTTAAAGCAATCATCAAAAGAATTTTTCTGATTAATGTCGACTATTGACGTAAACATTTTAAATAATAATAATAATAATAATAATAATAATAATAATAATAATAATAATAATAATAATAATAAATATAATAACATAATATTATTATATTACTATTATGATTCTTATCATTATTATTAAAATAAGAAAATACTCTTTTGATAATTCAGACTCTGTCATTTTATTGATATTATTTTTAATATTATTATTATTATTATTATTATTATTATTATTATTATTATTATTATTATTATTATTGTTATTATTATCCGAAAGGAACATGATCATTTCTTTTGAATCATTTGTATTATTTGCTGACAATTATATACTCGTTAATTATTTATGATAAATACGGTCTGCAAAATATATTTGTTAAAGAAAAGACTCTGGCCACATCGATCTTACGCCATGGCAAAGTCTCAAAGATGCTTATTTTGGAGGAAAATGAGTCTTAGCGAATGTGCAGAGATAAATGAAAAACTGATTTGGTATGACGGTGAAACATTTTCGGTTTAAGTTAGATACACTGGTACCACTCCTGAATCTAAACCAGACAAGCCGTAGTTGAAATTGAGCTACAAAACAAGTTGATCTTATCACGCATCTTCTATACAGTTTCAGAGAATTACAACGCCCTTTTTTAATATCAGGATATCATTGAAAGTACATATCATCAGTAACACAAATTAACAATTCAAAGACTATTTCCAACATGTTCACAACTGTGTCTGAATTGTTGATATCTTAGACTTTTATTCCAACTACACCTATAGCAATAACTGATTTAGAATTTTGAGTGCTAAATACCAATGTACATATAAGATAGTAGCTACTAAAAGATTCATATCATTGAGCAGTTCGTTTCACCTTCTTTGATACCACTTTAGTTTATATTTAACGAGAGAGTTGATGATGATGTCATCAAAAGGTAAAAATGTACCTAACTGATTTCAAAAGACACGAACTTTAATCAACGAATTATAATTGTAAAGGGCATGTTGACGTGCCGAAATGTTTGCAACTTAAATGTGGAAATATGAAAACCCACATGATTGGATACAACATATGCTTTCGACGATTTTGATGGTCGTGATGATGACAATTTTGATGGACGTGAAACTATAATGGATTATAATTATTAATGACAACGCAAAACGCTGCATCAGAGAGGTGATAACATGTTAGAAGAAAATATTCTTTGATTCTCCAATTGCTGGCGTTGAAAAGGATCTAGTTGGACCAATATATATCAGCGGATATATATATATATATATATATATATATATATATATATATATATATATATATAGTATATATATATAAGTATATATATATATATATATATAGAGTATATATATATATATATATATATATGTATATATATATATATAATATCATTTTTCTCCTTCGTCTTTATATAGTGTCAATGTTGACACAGTTGATGCCAAGTTATATATAATGTTGATCACCTATGGCTCCTTTACCTTCTGTTAGGTCGTTGCGTCAGAAAAACGTTGGCCATACGCGTTATCGTACTATTGACACGTTGGGCTAAGATTGGCTCAAGAATACACAGCGTTGCATCAATGTCTACATAACATACTAGTGCAATAAGGAGCAATATAATTAAAAGACTTTGAAATAACGTCATTTATGTACTGGGTAAATCTTTTGAAATAATAAAACGCCACCAATATTCACATGCTTCATACTGGAAACATTTGGATATGGAGCCTAAAGGGGTTAAGTTGGCCGGGTCAATGTGCTTTGTACGAATAAGAAAATGTCCCAGATTTGGTTATGTATCGGGGTTCATATCACTGCTCGTGACATTAGTCCGTACTTGTCCCTTTACGGGACAGGCGTATGACTGAGAACGTTATGACGTTGATGCGATTTTGCCAAGTTGTTGCATTCCATGCTCCACCGGATTTGCTTAACTGGTACGTTCAATACTTGTCTAAAATGTTTTATAGAATTGACGTCACTCTTTATTTCTGTCCCTTTTTATGCATGTTTCTGTCTTTATGTCTTTCTCTGTCTTTGTCTCTCTTTACACACACCTTGCATGTGTCTATTTGTTTCTAAGTATGATGTTTATTTCCCTTGAGGAAACTCTCCTCCTTTACAGCCGAGCTGTTTTTCAGCTTTTTTCATCCTTACATATCCTTGACTATTGTGTCTTCCTTTTTGCTTTTCGTATCAATTTACTTTCTCTGCACATCGTACTTTGAGAGACAGCTTTAAAAGAATATGCTGGCATGGTTTAATTTCCATTTTTATTATTGTTTTTATTGTCACAAAACCTGATATATGTAGCTCTATGTACAGGAAATGTCTGAAATGTGACATTTCAAATTGGTAAAGAGAAATATTTGCATTACACGTTCATTAAACACTACTGTAAACTCACCATTTGGTTCCAATGAATTTTGTTGACCTAGCGAGCCTTTGGTTGAACTCTCAGTTGAACTTGCATATAGTGTAACGATACTCGGCGTGCTTGTTTTGTTAATACCTGTAGATGATATGTAACAAAACAGTCATATAGTATTTTCTCATTTAAGACTTTTGGTGAAGTTTAGGTAATGACAAAGACCTGAAATGAAACAACAGTACATTTTGATAATGAACTCGTATAAAATTTGTGTGAAAACATTCTCACCTGGCTCCAATGAACTAAACCAATTATTGGTTGACTTCTCAGTGGAGGTTGCATATTGTGTACCAAAGCTCCGTGGTTGTAGGCATAGTATCTGAAGATAAAAATTAAGAAAACAACATAATATGTCATAATGTATACTAAACATATCTATTCTTAGTGAAAAGTGAACCTATGATTTTCCACGTTTGAATTTTATACGGCAAATATTGGTTGCCAGTTTCCTTGATCTCTGCGTTCTCACCATTTCACGGGTATTTACGAAGACAGTAAACAATGTGCCGTGCATGCATGGCAGATACTGAAGGATAACAGCATTCTAGCAATGTTTAAAGAATGTCTGCTACCCCTTGTAGATACTGTCAATACACCTCGGTCTAATGAGAGTCTTGTGTGTATCTCAAACGTTATGAAACAAGTTGACGAGTTTTGGAGCCTAAAGGAATAAAGTAGTGAAATAGTTCAATGAATTTCGTAATTTCTATTTAAAATGTGATCAAGCATAAGATTATTTATATCGCTGGACTACATCAGTGACTTCGTTAGATAAAATATTAACTACGCAGTTGTCAACTCTAAAATACATTCATATGTAAATAATACACGTGTGCCTTTAACAATATTAGGAAACTGAGCATAATGATGTATTATTACACACGTTGATGATGTAACAAATAATCAAAGTATTCGTATAGGAATAAAGACTTTCTGGGAATGAGGATACAGTTCAGTTAGAATTCTTATGAAATTAGAAATATATTCATACGTATATGTTTGTACTAACATACGAAGAGTACGAGTAAAATAAAAAGGGTATACAAAGGAGAAACTCTTCTAACTGATCCATAACTGTGTGAAATAGAAGCAATTCAAAGAACGATTGATCTATGAAGCACAGAAGGTACACTATCTGTTTTTATTTTGTTTGCTTTTTCATCTGAAGAATAAATATTAATGCTGATGTATGTCATAAAGTTGACAGTAATATCTGTGTGTAATAGAAGAGTAACAAAAATCGTACTGGAACAGGGTGCTGTCGCCGGATGAGAAAGATGGGAAATCATATAAACGCATCTGTTTCTCAAATAATTTGAAACACCTCCAGATAATCATTTACTTCAAGGTAATTTACCCTATATGTCCACAAAAGTATCGATCCTGACACAAATTTAGTGGACAGAAACAAGCAAGCACACAATATATATATTCCGATATTTTCTCCAATTTATCTATTTGTCGCTATGAATGTCGTTCTCCCTCTAACTATCATGAACAAAGAAGCCTCTCAGGACCAACAATTATTGGGAGCAAGCAAACTTTTGCCATCGACATGGTTTCTGTTTAGTGATCTATTTGAATAAATTTATCTCAGAGAGATAGAAATTTACATAAGGATTAGTGTTTCAGGTATAAAGGTTTAAAATCTATGTATCTACTCACCGCATCATACTCCCATAAAATCCCTATGTCTGTGCAAATCCTTCAGGATAAAACAATGCAAATATCAAATAGCTCTCTATTCATCGATAAGATAAAACTTGCAAATAGAAACCGTAATTTATATATTAAATATCAATACGATATGACTACAGCAGTCTGTCTAGGGATAATAGTTTTACCTTTTTGCCTTAGATATTAAAACTTATGACATGAGTGTTCATTTCAAATTCGATGTACGAAGCATCTGAAATCTGTTTATCTTATCCAATGAAACTATTAAAGACGTATTTAAGATTATAATTTGAAACTGAGGACAGGAGTGATCTTATGTTCATCAAAAGGTACAACTGTCATAATTCTTTATTTCACTGGCATTCAGTTCCAACTAAAACGTTGACTTACATTCATAACGTGACATCGAAATGATGATAACTATATGTACAGAATGTTAAAGGGGCTTGCAGGTAAGTTTAAAATGCTTATTGGTGGATTGGTTGCAAGCGATGAAAGTGTATAACTGTCAGTCGGCGTATATTATTATGTAGGAGGGCATTAATAAATACCATTTGATTGAAATTTTCACAGATCTGTGTTAAATATAAAAAGTCACACAAGATTGATATTAAGCATTTAATAAGTTATTTAATTATATGTTTATGAAACCTAGATGAGTTTTATTCAAACTTTGAATAACCTCTTAGTCGACGGGAGACAACGGCAGAGCATTATCATAGATAACTCTTTGCGATTTAGAAGCATTGATGTTCCCTCAAATCTAAATGTATTGATAATTTTAATTCTATTGCTGCTCCGTGGACAAACGTGTTTTACAACAGATGCAAACAAAACCGAATGTTCAAGATTTTAATATATTCTACAGAACTCCTCGTTGATATGCACTTATCAGCATTCATACCAAATTGATACGTTGTTCCAATTTCATCATATATATAAACAAAATATAACGCTCGATTTTCCAGCAAAGAAGAAATCAGTTCCTTTATATACAAATTAAAATACGTCATGTTTTGCGAGATTTGTTCATGCTTCAAAATTGCATAAAATGAGACATTCATGTTGGTTTTGTTATCTTTCTTTATTGCACTGATATTTGGTAGGTTTTCTACCGCAACATTATATGTTTTCGGTTCTTCACGTTAAGCCAGAAAATAATCAAATATCTAGAGTGTGAAAAATTGACGAAGAGAGACACCTGAATGGAAGGTAACGTATTTATGTGTAACATCGAACGGCTACAAACTATGAAAGTTAGGTATGTATAATTTATATCATGTAGAATAGGTGTGCAATTTCACCTTTGGTCAATAATGCTTATTTCTTAAGCGTTCATCGATATTCTTTGTAAAAGAAAGGAATATAAGTATTTGTACATTATCAGACACCACGTTTTACCTTTTACAATCACTTTTTGTCCACCAGGTATGCTATTTCCATGTAGAGTTTCGATTGTGTAGATGCCTGTGTCTGACTTCCTTAAATTCATTAGAGAGAATGACATGTAGCTTCTCGATATATCCCCGCTATATAAAACACGATTATGAAAATTACTCTTGATTGTTGAATTATTGGATGGTTGCAACATCATCATTAATCCCTCATTTGGGTGAATAATCCGTAGTGTGCGGTTCATCCCTTGTTGATTGTAGTACCAGCTGATTGACGCGTTCTCTCCTCCCATAGCATATATTGGCGTGTCTAAATAAAATAAAAGCAAATAAACAACCAACATTTTAATGCAAAGCCGATATGTAAAGCGGCACTCAACAGGTTTTAAGTTATCCATTAAGTTGTTTTGGCGATAGGACGACCACGAGAACAATCTCTCAAACTCCTGCATGCTGAATGATTCATTAAAATTAAAACTGAACGTTTAAGATAAAAATTGCCTACACCTTACTGGGCTACAAAAATAATTTCACCTGTATGGGTTTGATGAAGATAGTCTGACAGCTTTCGAATCATATTAAACAATATACTCTATGATAGAAGTCATGCTCTTCATTTACATTACGGTAGTTTGTGTGTTGGTTTGCTAAGGTGATCGAACACATACCCGTGATGTTTAAAAAGCATCGCTCAATTTCGCTGTTCCCGAACAGCACCTTGTATAGCCCAGTATCCCTCTCTGTAACGTTTTGTATTTCAATCTTGTATATATTGTTGTTCTTGTTTTCGGTACACTTTAGTCGGCCATAAAGATGTGTTGTATTTTTTGCATCACATTCAAAGGGAACCAACGTTGCAACGACCTGATCATAGTAGTATAAATGATGTAAAATTATGGCTGACGTGTTAATTTGCATGATGGTAGTGTTCTCTCCAACATTGCCTGGCTTCATTTCATCAGGATCTGGACAAGATAAATTTTAGAACTGTGACTTTAATAACACCATATCTCTTTAGCACACACATATGCATACACATGCACATGGAGTTATCGTGATACAACATGTTCAGAGACAGTTAGTATATATATGATTTATGCGCAGCAAAAACAGATAATTAGTGCAAAAAACCCCACATAATTTACCTTTATTTTTTCCATTAGGCCTGTAAACATGACAATTCAGGCTGATACTTATGTATTGTCACTTTACCATTAGCATTTAAACTGTATCAGCTAATTCTCGAAAGTGCAAATATACTATATACATGATAATGCGTTTCCGACAATGTTTTGTTTCCCTTAAAACAATTACGATATTTGGCCGTACTGTTACCATTCAGAAGTCCATTTCAATATTATTTCAGAAAGCAATCAATTTTCATAACGGAAATTCATCTCCCACACATGACTGTTCTGAGATAACTGTTTTCTGCACATGATTAATGTTGTTGTGTTGTATTTAGTCTGAAAGGATGGTATTTTGAGCAATAATTAGAGTAAAGGTTTTTCTTATTTGACAATCAGAATAAATATATGCTGAATAGAAGAATCATAGTGCCAAGTCGTTCTTTGTGCTACGAAGAAGACCAATAGTTCATATAAAGTAGGTAATGGATAACACATACTCTATTATTTCAAGTCGACATGTATAATGTGTACTTAGACACATAAAACGATTGTACATCGATGTCGTCCCTGCGTAGGTCGCAATTCTCAAATACAAGTACTAGAACTAACTACAGATCTGCACGCGTTGTAAACACATTCACGTGTCAACATATTTATAACCTAGGGGAATTAGGATGAAAACAGATGAGATCTCGTTGAATACATTCTAAACTAATTTTAACTAAAGTAAAACCGTGCAAAAAATTCTACATGATATCCTTCCATGTACCTATAATATATGTTCGACTCTAAAACGTTGTTATTGATTACGTGCACTAAAATGTCCTCCACTCCATATTTCGAATATTTGGTTGAGAAAATATTCATCTTTTGAAACAATGAGATTGTGTCTTCTAGTCTGTGTAGAATTATACCACAAGTGCTTACTATAAATGTTTAACTGGAAATTCCATTTGCCTTCTTGTCTTTTGAATGTATCGTTGGAAGTTACGTATATACCTTCATCCATTTCATACAGACCTTCGTCAGTTCTGTTGGAATCGCATAACTCTAAGGAGACTTTCTTTGAAGTATCATCGTATTTCAGCATCATTCGATCTGTCTTCTTGTAGACTATGCTGTCATTACTTCCATTGAAAGATGCAGTAATATAGGTTTTCTTGTCCTTTGAAACTGTAACGTACAAAGGGATTCCACTGTATGTCCATGTTCTAATGACGAATGTTTCTCCGGCTACGGTGTCTATGATATCTTTCTCATTTGTAGCCATTGTCCGTACTGTAAGTAATACGGGTTTGGTAAATAACAACAACAATACTATTACTAATACTAATACAACCACTATTACTAAATGTAATGTTTCGACATATGTCATGATCTATATACATAGTAGTATAAGTAATATGAGGTTTCTATTTCAGAGACCCCCTACCCTCCAAAACGTTATACGTTAGCATTTTTGTCAGCAGCCTTTTTTAGCTTAAAATGATGACTTTCATATTTCTGACAAAAATATGTTTTGTTGGGGTAGGGGGTCTCTGAGATAGAAACAACTCAATTACTTATACTACTATTACACTCTAGAAATTATTTTTATAGTTTTAGACAAAATTTATATTAAACAATAAAATATTATATATAATATCCTTCTGTCATCCAACCCGACATGTTGGATTTGATCTGACAAACAGATTTTGTAAGAGATTTAATTCCATCACATCAGCCTCAGGTTATACTGGTATAAAACCTAAAATAATAAGAGATTGTATTAAAAAAGTTGGATATCATATATCGCCAAAATATGGATCAGTTTGGTTATTCGCGACTGAAAATGATGTGAGAATAGCGGGTTGGGCGGATGATGTGATGACATTTATTGATAATATGGTTGATGTTTTATTTAATAACGATATTTCTAAAGCTATACAAAATTAAACATCTACTGTTGTAACCCATATTTTATTATAATCTTTTTCATACCTGCTAACTCTCATTGGCAGAATATCGCGTATTAAATCGTCCATATCATATTTTATACCCCGCAAGTAAGATCGAATCGGATCAAGTAATTTTTTATAGGTGATACTTGCTGTTTTGCAAGCATTTTTTTTTAGTCGCAAGTCGAGGTTCAATTTTTTTACACGCTGTTGCAAGAGAAACACCGACACCAGATATTATTAACAAAAACGGGTTTAATGATGCGCCACTTGAAATTATACCAGAGCTGGTCATGATCAGAGGTAAATATGATATTACTCGAAGTATTTTGGTATAGTATTTGTAACATTTTTTTATGCACCAAAGTTTTTTATGATAATATTTATAATATTGCATTAAGGCGTCCACATCTTGTTTTGGAATGTTTTCTGAAATATGATTAAAATCGACTATATTTTTTTCATTATATAATATTTCTTTACAATAGCGTCATCTAGGTAACTAATTGAGGAGTTTCACATACAAATTCCAAACACCACCAGTATAATGCTCTGGTTAATTTTTTATCAGACGCTTCCAGTAGAAATGTTTCTTCAGCATCTTTATTTATTATAACAGATACAACTCCAGAAAAAAGTATCGATTGAATGACGACATGAAAATGTAGTAAATGTACTGAATTTTGCAATGCTAAATATGGACAGCCTATATACACCAGTGGCTTCTGCGGTATGTTTGAGAGTGTTATCTTGCAGTGTCCATACTCCTAATCCTGATGCTACTGTGTATACTACGTTGAAGATCTGCTTGTGAGGAATTTCAGCAAGTAACGTTGTTACCAGATTTGTTTTTTCAATGATATTAGGTATTGCATTAATAATGTTTAGTTTTGTGTTAATGTCAGAGAGTTTAATATCAACGGTTGGTGGAGTTCCAAAAAATTCATTAATAGATCTGTTTATATTTCTACGAAAATTCAGGAACGTTTGTATGTGAATGGAAAAATCAGTTCTAAATGCAGTCATTTCATCATTAACTGTTTTTATTGCCGTTACTTGATCACTAGCGATCTTAATGTCGCTATCGTCTACATATTTCTTTGTTGCTGCGTCAAAATCTGTTTATAGTGTTCTGAGATTATTAATACCATTATTGTTCATGTTGAGAAATGCGCGCATTATACCACCACGCACTAACACATACTTAGATTCTTGATCATCGACGTATTTTTTTGTTGCTGCGTCTGATTCTGCAGTTGGGTCTCCAAGGTATGTAATTTGTTTTCCCGACATGATAATATTACCTGTAACTGTCCCACCTATTTTATCAAGTTTGTTATCATCAACATACTTTAACTGCAAATAACTTACCGCTTGAGTTTGATTTAAGTTTGCTGGCGGATACCTGGTCTCTAAATTTATAATTTTTTTTTCCTGACATATTTAAGTTACCGCTTAAAGTTCCACCAGATTTATCTAGTGTATTATTGTCGACTAATTTAAGTTGTGCATAACTAACGGCTTGTGTACTAACAACATTTATTGGTGGAGAATCTGTTTCTAACTCTAATATTCGTTGATTTGACATAAACAAGTTTCCAGTCATTGTGTCGCCGGATTTTTTTAGATAGCCTGAGAAATCAACCTTGCCGTCTATTGTACTCTCAGCTGTTGAATCTCCTACTAATGTCCCAAATTTTGAATAAAAACTCATTATTTATTTATCGTTTTACAAACTTATATAGCATAAAATTATATAACAATAATGGCAAAATCATCGATATTAAATTTTGATACACAACGTTTGGTGAAACATAACATGACAATGAACTTCCAGATTGTCATTATCTTATCGTTGGGAGAACCGAATCGGGAAAAACAAACTTACTTATGAACTTAATTCTCGGAGATAATTTTAACTACGATCGCGTTTATATTTACACGATTAACCCGCAACAGGATAAGTACGAGCTACTTAACAATTATAATGACAAACTTTGTGATGATCTTAGAGCTAGCGAAGATTTTTTTATTATCAAACAACCAGAAGAACTTATTCCAGTTAATCAACTTGATTCGTCCGAACACAAAATAGTTGTTTTTGATGATATTCCGCTAAACAATGAGGAAATGAATAAAATCAGATCGTATTTTTCACTGTCGCGAAATAAGAAATGTAATTCTATTTATCTCGCTCAGGGTTTTAATAATGTTGACAGATTTATTAGGCGAAATACTGGTTGTTTTATATTATTTCCAGGACTTGACAATGTCGATGTTAGAAATATTGCGAACGAGCAATGTGGTGATGTAACAAAAGATAGATTTATTGAACTATATCATCAAGCAACGGCAAATAAATACGACTTTTTTTTGTTTGATAAATTAACAAATGATACGAGTAAAATGTTTCGATGTTGTATTGAAAAATATCTACAGTAATTTTTATACAAAATAATATATAATTGATGGAAAGACAAGCAAAGTACAGAAAACATATAGAAGATCTAAAACAACTTGCGCAATCTCAGGCAAAATTTAAACAGCTAGTACAGCAAGCACGACGTGGCCAAGTAGTTGCAGCAGAAACAACAGCAGCCGCCCTCAAACCAGTTACTGAGGCTTTACTTGGAAAACAACATGAAACTGGTCAACTATCAGAAGAAGAAATTAAGCGACTACAGGAAAAAGGTTTACTTGGACTAGTTAAAGAACAACAAGAAGTAGCTGCTGGAAGAATTATTGAGAGATCTGATGCGGAGAGAAAAAGATTAGCTGAGGCACTCGTAGCAAATATTGCTGATCCGGTTGCAAGACAAACTGAATTAGATCGGCTAATAAATAATCCACTAGAATATGAACAAAGACTGGCAGGTTTAACCACAACGGAGATTAAAAATATTTTAACAAATTTATCAGAAAAATTAAAAGATATTGAAAAGGAACAAGAAAGAGTTGGCAAGGTAACGGTCAAGTTTATTGAAGTTGAAGATCAAAGACGATGGTATATAAAACAAGCAGAAAATGAGACAACAAATGATGAATATAATGAATTTTTAACGAAGGAAAATATAAAAGATCTTGATAATATAAGTAAATGGAGTGGTGAAGAATTTAACACATTAATTAATAAATTAACTGTAATAATGAATGACGGTGCTGTTGCTAATAATGAGTTGAAAACAGCTATAAAAAATAAAGATATGCTTCCACTTTACGATAGAATGAGATATGGTATTATTGCTTTAATATTTGTAAAAACGGCACAAAACAGTAGAACAAAACCTTTTGGTAAGGGGTGGAATTTAAAAAGAAAATTTGGATCCTTCGATAAAAATCGTGTAGAAAGAAAAGGAACTGGAGTTAGAATATTTTCATCAGTTACTGAAATGATTGGCAGATTAATGCTATTGATATCATCAAAAAGAATCTGGAAATGTTGGTGCTGAAATTGATAAAGAAATTATTGACATACTTGATAATTTGAGATCGGAAAATTTATTAACATCTGACGAATACGAAACTTTACACCTTGATTTGATATCAGATCAAGGCGACTTAATCGCGGCGATTTAATTTTATAAAAAATATAATAATAAATGTCAGCAACGTTATTACTAGACTCTAGTCAATCTGATAAAGATAGCGCAAATTTTTCAGTAAGATATATTCCGCCAATAGAACTAGATCGCGAAAAACTATATGAAATTGGATTTATTTCCTGCACTTGTTGGCACGCTATAGCTAATGTGAAAACTGGAGTAAATGATGAATTTACAATTGTTAGTACTGATCCACATTCTCCAATACATTTTAAATGGATATCAATTAAAATTCCACAGAGGCCTACAACATAACTGATTTAAATAAAACAATAAAAGAATTAATAACAAAAAATGGTGTAATCGCTGATAGTTTTGAACTTACACCAAATTATAATACGTTACGCGCCAGAATGATATTAAAAAATATAATATTCAGTCTTTCATCGCCAACAGGTATCGCGCCACTAATAGGATTTAATCATATAGATTATTATTCTCTTAGTGATCCTATAACTTTTGACGGTAAAAATCCGGTAAATATAAGTGAAGTAAACACAATACTGATAAATTGCTCTATTGCTTCTGGTTCTTATTCAACTAAAGGCAGCAAAGGTCAAACGATATATAGATTTTCACCAGATGTTCCACCTGGTTATCTTATGCAAATTATTCTGCGTCATATTATTTATTATCCGCTAAACGTTGAAAATCAAATAACAGAAGTAAATATGCAGTTGACAAATCAGTCTGGAAGACAGTTAGATTTTAATAATAAGGTTGTTACTTATTATTTACACCTACGCGTTGCGTAGGCGCGAACAGTAAACATATTTTCTGAAACATTTGACAACAAGATTATACAACCTCAGATATAATGAAACAGAAAAAAGTTTATAGAAGAAAAATAGTAGGAGGATTTTTAGGAAATATATTTGCTAAAATTATGAAAAATATTCCAGGAATAGCTCATAAAGTTGCACCAATTGCACTTGACGCATCGAAAGCTTTTGCAACTGGAGCTGCATCTGCTGCTGGAACTGCTGTGGGACAAAAAATAGCTGATAAAATAAAAGGCGCACCGCAAAGCGGATTACCGCAACGTGGTACACCGACAATCAAACAAGCTATTTCAGAAATAGCACCAACAAAAGAAACTCAACGCGCAATGATAACAACAACAAAAAAAACTTTTATCGCCACGAGGAGAACAAATTATACAAACATTAATATCTAAAGTAACAGCGCCGCAATAGCTTTGCTATCATTGATGACAAAATTTTGTATAACCTAATAAATAAAAAAATTTCTGTAAAAAATTATCTCGATTTAGCAGAAATTTATGACACAGACGACACAGTAACAGAATTCGAATATGTTGAATATCTTGATGAAAATTCCAACGAACCTAATAAGGCTGGCCAAAGAACATTTAATGCTACTGCCTCATAAAGCAATGTTGGAAGTTCGTGGTCAGATTGTGACAGTAGCTGTTCCACCTGCCGCAATTGCAGCTGGAACAGAAGTAGCTCTTATAAATGACGGTTGGTGTTTATTTAAAAGTGCTAAATATCAGCTGGCCAATCAAACTGTTGAAGATATTTCAAATCACTTACAAGTTGCAAGTACAATCTTAAATATTATTTCGTTTTCCGACGATTACTCCAGATCAACTGCAACTAATATGATGTGGTTTAAAGATTCTGGAGCTGGAGCAATAATTCCTGTGATAAATGAATTTATTTTAAGAACGTTATTAGCTGCTGGAGCTGATGCTGCCGCAGATCTCGTAATTGTAAGAAATTTCCTTATTGCTAATGCTGACAATTTTGGTATAGCCGCACAAGATGCAGCCGCTAACGCAGACGCTACAAGAACCTCACTTACTGCTGCTTGCAATAATATTGATATAGCACCACCAGCTACGGCTGCTGACGGTACTGCAATGTTAAATTTAGTTAATAACACAGTTAGCGTAAAAAATATACGTTACAATGAGGGTTTTGCTAAGAGAAAGAAACTTGCAGCAGTATCACGTCAAATTACAATGATGCTGCTACTAAGTACCAATATTTGGCTTTTGCAGGGACTATAATAAAGTATTTCGTGGAGTTAAGCATACTCTTATTTTAGATCGATCAGATCAAAACGATTGCCTGTTTAGGTCAGGTGGGGTTGATGTACAATTTGTCATAAACAAACTTGCATTATGGATGCCAAGAATAACTCCGTCTATCACTAAAATGGCGGAATTAAATAATATGCTGGAAAAACACACAAACAGGATTTATTTTCAGCAACATAAAATATATCAAACAGCAGTTCCGAATACCACAGACTACACATGGCGAGTCACAACGACACCAAGTGAACAAAAACCACGGCAATTATTTGTTGTATTTCAGAGACAAGCTCGACGTAACAACCAACTACAAAATAATGCGATATTTGATGATGCTAATGTTAGACGAATTTATGCTAGAATAAATTCAAAACAGTATCCGGAGCGGGCGATAGAATGCAATTTTGCAGATGATGCTAATAAAAACATTACTCGACCTTACATGTATTTACTCGATGCAGTGCAAAAATATCAAGATGTTGGAGATGGATCTCAGATATCAGTAGAGGAATTTCGTACACTTTATCCGATATTTTATTTTGATGTTAGTAGACATAGCGAGCGAGCTGTAGACAGCACAGCTGATATTGAAATTACTTGGACACTAGGAGCAGCTCCAGATCCAGCAGCTCAGTTAAACGTGTATGCGTTAGTAATAAGCGATAGATTTGTTACAATTGACTCTGTCGGAGGTAAAATGACAGTCCAAGTTTAAAGTGCTTTGCACTTTACTCAAAGTTCGAAGAACTTCAAGTTTAATCTGTAATCGTTATATAAGATGACAAAATATATTGTAAAAGAAATACATTTGACTGATGGTCAAGTTAAAAAATTAGCAGCTGCTGTTGCAAAACAGAGGCAAGTATCATTAAAGGTCAACCCAAGAGACTCCGTCTCTCACACCCAAGCAGGAGCTTTAACAAAATTGTTGTTAACCAAAAAACAAGTAAATAAACACGATCGCAAAAAAACCTTTTGTTTTAAATTTAAGCGCTGCACAAATAACTGCAATGGCAAAACATGGCGGTTTCTTCGGTCAGGCATTATCTGTGATAGCCAATACATTGCTACCTAAATTCTTGCCAGTGTTAGGTACATTAGGATTAGCAGCAGCGTCTGGGGCAATATCTGGCGCAATGGAAAAGGCAGTTAAAGGTAGTGGTATAAAGAAACTTTTCGTATGAATAATCGATGGTAACAATTTTTTAGTTTAATGTTTCGTATAAATGTTCGATGGCAACAATTTTATCTGACTAATAAATATAATGCCAAAACGAAAAACAGCAACGAAAAGAAAGACAACGACGAAAAAAAAAGACACGACAACGAAAAGGTGGATTTCTTCCAATAGCTCCATTACTAGCGGGATTTGCAGGAAGTCTATTGCCAGGTCTGTTAGGACGAGGACGAGGATTAATGTTGCCAGGAACAAGGCCGCGTTAAGTAATTTTGATATACTTGACAAACTAAAAAATGTAAAACATTTCAGTGGAGTTTATTCCAAAGATGAACTTATGGCGGTTCCAGCGCAAGCGACACCATCGTGTGTTATAAATATACAGGATTTCAATGACGGATCTGGCACAAATTGGTAGCTGTTTTTGATAACAATTATTTCGACTCGTTCGGAATTCCACCAAGTGACGCAGTAAAAAATATATATGAGCAGAGTACAAGATACGAAAATAATAAATTATTCGTCTAATCAAATTCAACCAGTTGCAACTTCCGCTTGTGGATATTATTGCGTAATGTTCATCAAACAGATGACAAAAAATCCTGATTTTTTAAAGTTTATTTTGCAATTTGATAAAAGACCTTCTCACGCTAATGATGAGATTGCATTTAATTTTTGTAAAGCTACCTAAAGCTTGTAATTAATTTTATCTAAATTACAAATATAATAATGTCAACATATTGTCTTAAATGTAAAACTAAAACAGAAAATAAAGACAAAAAACAGAAAAAACAAAAAATAATAGAATAATGCTGAAAAGTATTTGTGCAATCTGCGGGAAAAAAAAAGTATGTTTTTGCCAAAAACAAACGGAGCGGGTTACCCTTCTGACTTTGTAAGGGAGATTATTTTAGCAGACGACTGAAAAAATCAATAATTGTGTTTTCGAACCAATTTTACCTGTGTTTTGAGGAAAATGGTTTTTAAAAATCAGTAATATTTCTTATTTTTTGAGGGTCAAACCCCAAACATTTTTCGATATAAATTTTATCGTTTTTTGATATTTTTCCTTTTTTTGTCTGATTTTCTCGTTGATATGTTCTTGCTTTTTGCTTGATTTTGCTCGCTTTTATTTGGAAAATATAAACAAATGAAAAAAATTATATTGAAAAATGCTGGGGGTTTGACCAAAAAATCGCTAAAAAAAACCCAGGTAAAATAGTCGAAAAAATGTCAGAATTTGACAAAAAATTAATTTTTTTCAGATTATAATAAAATTATTATTTTCTGAAAAATTTGTCAGTTATAAAATAAATAATGATATGCAACTGCGATTGCGATAGAGATTTATGTCTAGAGCAAAATAAAATTGTTACATATTGCCAGAAATGCAAAAACAGAGAAATAATTGGAACAGGTATAGATATACATAAATTAATTGGCAAACTGCCGAGACCAAAAGCCGGTTGGACATTGCCAGGCCATAAATATACAGGTCCATGGAATCCTTTTGATGAACAACTTGACGAAAACGATAATCTTCTGCCAGGACAAGAGCCTTACAATCAAGTTGACGCAATAGCAATGGGCCATGATATCTGCTATAGAGATATTGAGCTTCCAGACAGCGATCAAAATAAACATAGCTGCGATAAGGTAACGTTAGACGAACTTCGTGAAATGAAACCTGCAAATATACGAGAACGTATTGACCGAAGGCTGGTCCAGGGTTTTATTGGAGCAAAATATAAATTAGGACTAGGTAAAGAATTATATGATGATCTTGCCGTAGAGCTACACAGACCTAAAATAAAGTTTCCGCGACGTAAAGTTGTCGCAAATGCCGTTGATGACATCTGGGCGATAGATTTAGTTGATATGTCAAATCTAGCTCCATTTAACGTTGGCGCTGATGGCGCTCCAAAAAGATATCTTTTTTAATGTTGTAGATGTTTTTAGTAAATACGTGTTTAGTATACCAGTTTCGGATAAAACAGGGACCTCGATGACTGATGCGCTAAAACAAATAATAACAACTACAGAAAGAAAACCAAACAGAATCTGGACTGATCATGGAGCGGAGTTTTTTAATAAAAAGTTTGAGCAGTTTTTGGAACAAAATAACATTAAAAAATATGTCACAGGAAACGAGGGAAAAAGCGTCATTGTCGAGCGATTTAATCGCACGCTCAACGAAAAAATTCATAAATATTTAACAGCTAAAAATACGAATAAATATATTGACAATTTACAGAAAATTGTTGACGAATATAATAACACGGAACACCGAACCACTAAGCTGTCGCCAAACGACGCGATTTTAAATCCAATATTAGCAAACGAAAACATGTACCGACGACACAAATTTAAAGTTGACGATAAAGTTTGAATTTCTTTGACGAAAAAAACATTTGAAAAAGGTTATACTCATAACTGGAGCGAAGAAGTATTTGTTGTTGATAAAGTACTTTTAACAATACCAGTTACATACTCGCTGAAAGATTTATTAGGTGTGCCTATAACTGGCAGTTTTTACTAGCAAGAACTTCAGAAAACAGAACAAGATGTATTTGTTATTGAAAAAGTTATTAAAAAGCGTGGCAACAAAAGTTTGGTCAAATGGCGTGGATATAGCGATAAATTTAATAGTTGGGTACCAACTAGGTCGATATCATCGACTGCGATTTCATCGACAGAATAATATTATTATAAATTTTCTCATATTTTATTAGTACTGACTTACATTTTACTGGTTTACATAAAGAAATTAAATGTGATTTTCTCGCATCATCAACTGGCATTAAATTAAATATTTTAACAAAAATAAAATAGTATTTTATATTCTTTGTTGTCCAGGTGTTTTTACGTTTAGAAAAGGCTTTATAAGTTGCCAAAATATTTGATGCTCTGCGATAGTAAAATTAAATTTTATTATTTTTTGTAGCAATATGGTACTTAACATCATATCGCCCAGTTGTTGGTCTGCTTAAATTTTTTTTACTAGCAACAACATCATCTTCTTCATCGTCATAGTTATACAAAATATCTTTTTCAGTATAATCAGCAAATCCATCACTAATAATATTTTCTGATGTAACATTAGAAACTGAAAAAAAATCTCCCGAATATAGCTCAGCCAGTCTCTCAATCAAGCTCATTATTATAATAATCTTTTATCTAATTAATAATTAATAAGATGTTCGGAGAAATAAAATATCATCAGCGAGTTAATATACTAAATAACAAAGAACTAGCTGAGGCAATTCGAGCTTGTTTATTGGGACATAATTTTTATTTTGTTGATATTATGATAACATTAGGTGATTCGGACAAATTTTTATTAAGAGCAGCGGACAAAATGAAACTTGATACAAATAAAATAATGACATTACGATTTAATCGCGATGATGTCATGGAATTTAGTCATAACTATCTTTCTCGGAATGATCTGGAAACTATTATTAATTATTGTATCTAAAACTAAATCTATCAAATGTCGGCATTGATGTTGCTGATTTTCTTTCACCATCAGCTACTCCTCTTACTACACTTGAATTGATTTTATGATATTTTGTTGCAGAGTAAACTGATTTAAATTTCATTTCTTCTCCAGTTTCAATATTTATTGAAATTATTTATTTGGTTGGATTTTTAAAATTATTACTACCACCAGTTCCACGTCTTGTGTTTTCTTTTGACGTAACTAAATCTAGGTTTTCCAAACGATTATCTGTTTTATTTTTATTTATATGGTCGAGAACTAAATTATTAGGAATACCGCCATTAAAAGTTTCAAACACAAAACGATGTGACAGATAATGAACAAAATCTGTTTTTGCTCCACGTACCATGATATGTAAATGATTATTGTTATTCAACTTTCCAATAACTTTTTTTGTTCTTATATGTCGAATAATTCCCTTATCATTTGCCTCATATAGATCAAATCTTGGATGAGGTTGAAATTCATTTTCTAATCCTAAATTTTCAATATTATCATCAGCAACTGTGCCATTTGCTTTATATACTCGTTGTCCTTCTGGAATATCGCCGCAAAACAGAGTATAAATAAAATCTTTTCTAAACATTTTAATTCTTTCTGTATCATCACCTTCTAGTGAAATTAACATGCCAGCAGGCGTTGGTATGCCAATAGCTTTTTTAGATGCTATGTTGATAACAGAACCAAGTGCATTTGCTGCATATAGGTTGTACATCGGGTGAACATGATAAGTTTCTTGCTCTTCCGCTGTCTGTGGCAGATATCTCAAAATTTCTGTCATTATACTATAAGGTTTTTCATATCTCTAATTATTAAAAATTCAATTAAATATAAAATATTACTATATATATAATGTTAAAATTGCGAGATATTGCTAAAAAGAGCATTATCAAATCAGAAAAAAATTGCTTCAGCCTTTTCAGGTTATGACAATAGTTACAAACTTGATGATCAAAATGTCTTAGCAAATGTTAGCTCTACAAATTTATTTCATCTTTTACAACCTGTCATATCAGGAGAACCTGCGGCTCATAAAAGTATCAAACTTATAGTCCAATATCATATGATTTTATCAAAGTTTCATGCAGTCGAGGATGTACTTTTTGAAACAAAAAGTTTTGACAGCGAAATTTCAGAACCATATTTAACAGCAAAATCGAGAAAAATATTAACTGGAACAAACATTGCCGTGGTCGCCGATGAAACACATCAAGAAATAAATAAAAAATTAGAAGAATTTACTTTGTCAGGATCAGGTTGGAAATTTGAAATGATAAAAGAAGTTTTATTTCACACAGCAAAATATAACGTACTTCGCGGCAGCGGCTCTAATAGCGCTGGCTACGTCGATCTCCCTTAAAAAATTAAAAACAAAAAATGCTGTATAAATGTAAGAAACAATGATAACAGATGTTTTCAGTGGTCTATTCTTTCTGCGATGTTTCCAAAAGAACAAAATGCTGATCGCGTTAACAAGTATTTTCCACACGAGGACGAAATAGATTTTTCAGGAATAACTTTTCCCGTATCAGAAAATCATATACCAAAGTTTGCAAAACAAAACAATATCTCAGTAAATGTTTTTGGATTAGATGAGAAAGAAAATGTTTACCCAAGATATATCTCAGAAAATGCTTCACAGTTCACAATAAATTTATTATTTTATCAGGGACATTACTGTTGGATAAAAAAACTTTAACGGATTAGTTGGCAGACAATACAGTAAAAATAAAAATAAAAATATTTCTGCTATAGATGTTTGCACGGTTTTTCTAGCGATGGAAGACTGCAGGAGCATCTCAAATACTGCGTTAGTGTCCAAAGAATAACTATGCCTAGCGAAAAAGAAAAAAATATTGAAATTTAAAAATTATAATCATAAACTAAATATTCCTTTTGTTATTTACGCTGATTTTGAGTGTCTACTCGTTCCCGTGGCTGGAGCTGAAAATAATCTGAATAAATCCAGTACTAGAAAAATACAACAGCATATTCCTTGTGGAGTAGCTTATAAAGTAGTTTGTTGCGCTAGCGATAAATTTTCATCTCCGATAAAGTTATATAGAGGTGAAAATCCAGCCGTGTGGTTACTAAAAAATTTAATCGACGAAGTTAATAAAATTTCTAACAGATTACTTAAAACAGCTCCGATGAGAATAACGTCTAAACAACAACTCGATTTCGATAAAGCAGTTGATTGTCATATTTGTGAAAAGTTACTGGACGATTCCAAGGTGCGAGATCATTGTCATTTGACCGGCCAATATCGTGGGGCAGCTCATAACAGTTGTAATTTAAAATTTCATGCTCCAGATTTTATTCCTGTAGTTTTACATAACTTTCGCGGTTATGACAGTCATATCATTGTAGAAGCTTTTGGTGATGAAAATATTAAAGCTAAACTAAAACTAAATAACGTAATAAAATGTATTCCAAATAATTTTGAAAAGTATATGTCAGTCACGCGCGGCAAATTACGCTTTATTGACAGCCTGCAATTTATGGCAGCATCATTAGATGAGCTAGTAAAAGGTTGCAGTAATTTCGCTAACCTAAAAAGTTGCTTCGGTGAAAATTATATCGATTTGACAAAAAAAGGTATCTTTCCGTACAAGTACCTCGACGACTGGGGCAGATTTAATGAAACTTCTCTGCCTGACAAAGATAAATTTTACTCGCAATTCAAAAACGAAAATATCACAGATGACGAATATAAATATGCACAAGATATCTGGAATAAATTTGGTTGTAAAACATTTGGTGATTATCACGATCCATATTTGTAAACAGATGTATTATTGCTAGCAGATGTTTTCGAAAGTTTTCGTCAAGTTAGTCATGCAAATTACGGATTAGCCCCCTGCTGGTATTATTCCACTCCAGGGCTGTCTTGGGACGCTCTACTAAAAACGAGTAAAATAGAATTAGATCTCTTGACAAATGTCGATATGTTTAACTTTATTGAAAAAGGTATCAGAGGTGGAATTAGCGTCATAACAAAAAAATATGCAGCCGCTAATAACAAATATCTGAAAAATTATGATAAACATCTCCCGTAGAGTTACATTATTTATCTAGATTGTGTGAATTTGTATGGATGGGCCATGTCAGAGCCAATGCCACACGTTGGATTTCATTGGATAACTCCAGATCAATTTCTTAAAGAAACTGAAAAAGATTTACCTAGAAAAAATAACATCGGTTTTTCAGATATCTCATATTTTGCTGAAGTTGATCTAGATTATCCTAGTTCGCTACACGATCTACATAACGACTACCCGTTTTGAGCAGAGTAAAAGATGATTAATTATAGTTTATTTTCGCCTGAACAACGAACAACGACGACATCAAAAAATTCGATTGTTGATAAGCTAGTTCCAAATTTGTTAGATAAAAGAAATTACGTTATGTACTACAAAAATTTAAAACAAGCAGTAGATGCTGGACTAATTCTGAGAAAAGTCCACCGCGTGCTAAAGTTTAATCAGTCGAAGTGGATGGCAAATTATATTGATCTAAATACGAAACGTCGTGCTGTTGCTAAGACCAACTTTGAGAAAAACTTTTTCAAGTTAATGAACAACTCAGTGTTCGGTAAGACGATGGAAAACATTCGGAGGAGGGTTTCTATAGAAATTGTCAATGATATTAGTCGCAGAAATAAATTACTTAACGATGATGGTTTTGTTAGTATGAAAATATTTAATGAAAATCTTGCTGCAATACAACGACGAAAGACAAATTTAAAGTTAAATAAACCGATTTATGTTGGTGCAGCTGTACTTGATATATCGAAGTGGCTGATGTATAATTTTCACTACAATTTTACCAAAAAGCAATGGCCAGATTCGGAGTTGCTATTTACTGATACGGACTCGATAGTTTATAATATAAAATGTGAAGATGTTTATGAGGATATTTACAATAATAAAAGTCTGTTCGACTTATCAGATTATCCAGCGTGTAGTGGATTTCAAAATAATTCGAATAAGAAAGTTATTGGAAAAATGAAAGATGAGTTTATCGAATTTGTTGGATTAAGAAGCAAAATGTACTCTATCAAAATTGATATAAGTAACATGACTAAAGAAATGCTCGAACAAAGACAAATTAAAAGTGATGAAATTAAAAAGTTAAAAGGTATTTAAAAAAATGTTGTAGAAAATGAAATTAAACATAGTAAATATATAAATGTCCTTAAAACTTCTGCTCCACATTTCTCTACCATGTGCATGCTTAGATCACACAAGCATAATGTTACCACAAATAAAATAATAAAACGTGGATTAACTAATTTCGATGATAAAAGATATTGCAGCGATGGAATTAAGACTCTAGCAATTGGACATTATGCAATTAATTTTGTCTAAACATTAGAAATAATGTTTGAAAATTTAACATTAGCAGATGGAGTTAATAGCAAAATAAAAAAAATAATGGTCAATAGCCAACAATTATCATTTGAATTTGATGATGAAATTACTGGTATTTGTTTTAGTAAACTTGACATAATCAAACTCTCCCTTATTAGATCAGATGACAGCAAATACTTTAGTTATCTCGAAAGTTTACGAGACGAGCTTGCATTGAAATATGATAATTTACATAATACAATCAGCCAAAATCGGTATACCAAAATTAGTATAGACTTGGACAGGTCAAAGGTTTTTGCAAAAGGTAGTAAGTATCTTCTCAGTAAGATAGCGATGAAAGAATTATTCGAATCTCATCGTAAAGTATCTGGTAAAGTTAAATTCTCGTTATATAATCATGATAGCACATATTACTTGATAGCGAGTGTGGAAATATTATGTGTTGGTCAAGAAATATAACTTTTAAAAAGAAAGATAATACTGTTCCAGCTTAGTTTAAAATCTTTTGTAAGTTATCTAACATATCATATGTGATTTAGATTTTACACTGTAAAAAATTGGTTTCTGTTTTGGCTATAAAACTTATAATCAGTGAGTTTTAGTCTTTTTATCTCAAATGTTTACTTAATTCACTGCATTTTGATCAAGCATAGGTATTAGTTGATCAAGCGAGACAACTCCGTTAAGCATAGGTATTAGTTGATCAAGCTAAACAACTCCGTTAAGCATAGCTTAGTAACAAGCAGTTGTCTGCTATGTTATATGAACTTACATAAGACTAACGTTGGTTTTTTATTAAAAAGCATTTCAAAGTCTCTAAAATGCATTTGACTCCAGAAGAGAACTTGCACAGATAAACAGACAGACACAAAATTCAAAAAACTGTAATTGTGACTATACATATTCTAACTAACATACAAACAGACAGGCATAAAATTCAAAAAAACTGTAATTGTGACTATAAAGCACATGAGTTTTAACTTCACACAGCAAGTTATTTTTAGATAGCATGTGCAGCATACGAATCATAAAACTTATTGATTTTTCTTACTATCTCCTAGCAACGGCTGATGAAACAGACTTTTAACTGACAGAAATGCTGATTTTATACACATTGTATAGACCTCTCCAATGTATTTGGAAATTGAAATATTTTACAATAAATGTTATTTTATTCAGAAATCCACACTATAGTTTATAATAATTATGATTTTTTTATTCTGTATATTTTAATAGCCTGTGTAGTGTTAAGTAACTATATAATAACTTTTTTAACATATATATATAACTGAATTTCATAGCTCAGTGTTAAGAATGCTGGATTCTGATACTGTCGCCCTGAGTTCGGTTCCCTTCACGGACGAAATCGTTGGGTAGGGCTCTGGATTTGCCCCTCGAAATTTTAGGAAAGGTTGGGGGTCCCGGAGCAGTTCCTCGAAATTCAGCAAACAAAATACACTCTCCCACCATGTAAACACGTGGTGGGTGCGTTTTTTGCACTCCCAGGTGTCGCCATGGTGGAAGAGTGTGCGAAATTTGTTGGACGTAGATAAGGCCCCCTGCTAGGATAAGTTAGGATAAGTTTATGTTATGTGTTTGTGCCGTCTGTGCCGTCTAAAAATAAACAGCGGGATGATGTGAGGTCGCGACCTTGTGACTTCGCTAAAGGGGTACCCCACACAAGGGCCATTCCAAAAAAAACCATAGCTAGACTAAAAATAAACCTCATTAGGTTCCTGGTCACAACAAAGACCTTTAAATAGACAGCCCTCTGAGTTTCTAAAGTTTCGGTTTCGGATATTTAGGAATTCGCTGGGGGTAATGTCCTAACAAAAATGAGGAGTCCAGTTAGCCACAAAAAAAGGTTTACATATAAAATAGACTGCCCTCTGAGTTTCTAAAGTTTCGTCTCATATATTTAGAAATTCGCCGAGGGGTATGTCTGGAAGAGACTCTTAGAACCTCATTAGGTTTATTTGACAGAACTCGTGGAATGGTAGACCGAATGTCATCCTGCTGTTTATTTTTCGTCTTTTAGTTTAGAAATATCGTTATCAAATAAAATATCAACCATATTATCAATAAATGTCATCACATCATCTGCCCAACCCGCTATTCTCACATCATTTTCAGTCGCGAATAACCAAACTGATCCATATTTTGGCGATATATGATATCCAACTTTTTTAATACAATCTCTTATTATTTTAGGTTTTATACCAGTATAACCTGAGGCTGATTTGATGGAATTAAATATCTTACAAAATCTGTTTGTCAGATCAAATCCAACATGTCGGGTTGGATGACAGAAGGACATTATATATAATATTTTATTGTTTAATATAAATTTTGTCTAAAACTATAAAAATAATTTCTAGAGTGTAATAGTAGTATAAGTAATTGAGTTGTTTCTATCTCAGAGACCCCCTACCCCAACAAAACATATTTTTGTCAGAAATATGAAAGTCATCATTTTAAGCTAAAAAAGGCTGCTGACAAAAATGCTAACGTATAACGTTTTAGGGGGTAGGGGGTATCTGAAATAGAAACCTCATATTACTTATACTACTTACATATCATTCATATATGCCAATATATTTCAACTAAGAAAATATTTCTCGAGATCAAACAAAAAAGGAAGACTACTATGATATATCACATTTGATCTGAGATTAGGTAGACTGCTATGATATATCACCTTTGATCTGAGATTAGGTCTTCAAACTCCGGATTTTAAGGTCTGCTCAGTCCTTGCGGGAAATGTCTTATAATAGTTTTGTTGTATTATCACTTACTAATTCATCAATGAAGTGATTAATTGTTGGAGTTTCTGTAATCAATATAGGAATGAATAACATCTTTGATAAAGAAAAGCATATTAAACCAATTGAATCAAATCAAACAATGTACACCAAATTAAATACACCCTTCATTTAATCTGAGGTCAATGCCAAATTATAGCATTGTAGCAAGATCGAAGCCGAAATGTTTTGAATAATAAGAAGGGATTTAAGTTAAGATTGATTCGTTTATGTGAAATGAATACTTCTATCACAACGAGAAAAAAGTGAAGTTTTTACACTTTAACATACATCGACAGGATTTCTCTCGAGTCACCTTGAAATTATAAATTGTCTGGATACAAATTCCTACACTTGTGTATCTTACCTGTTGCCACTGCGGCTGTGAGAAAGCAAACGAAATATATCCACAATGTCCCCATTACTTTTACAGAAGACTCAAAATACTATAATATTTTCTCCTTCAGCGTTCTGCGTTAGTTTGTTCAGAAAGCAGTCCGTATGATTAATATACTCAACCAGTTTAATCCGTTTAAACAATAGTGAATTGTATGAGTAATGTTGTTGATTGAAGCATCATTGTCATCGTAAAACAATAATGACTTATGGACCACGGCAATAGTTGATGAAATAATGTGCGCAATAGCACTCAAAACATCATATAAATCATAAAAAGGAAGAACCTGACAAGATAGTCTTTATTCAGATTTACTCATGGAGAAGTCTTAATTTGTATTTTTGAGACCAAAACCCCGTATATTAATACCTCTAAGTTTACTTTCCATCGCTTGCAAATAATATAACATCCATGTCTTTGGTCAATTTCAACAAAAAGAATTGCTAAGCCTTTCCACTCGCTTTTGTGTTCCAGTTTTACACCACCAACATTAAAAAAACACTATTTGCAACGATACAGAGTTTGTGATCTCGCTCTTTGTTGATTCTCGAGAATTTATCGTAGTAACAGTAGTCATAACATAGCATCTTAATAATATTAATGCTTCACCTCCATTAATTTGCTTAAAGCATGTTATATATATTTTTCCTCGAAAACTCAGTACACTATCTGAGCAAGGCGTTATAGGTACTAGTTCTTTACATTTTTTTATTAGAAATTTCTTAATATATTAGAAAAAGAATACACATATACATTACCTATATATATATATATATATATATATATATATATATATATATATATATATATATATATATATATATATATATATATATATATGGTTTATATATAGTTATAGTTATAGTTATAGTTATAGTTATATAGTTATATAGTTATAGTTATATATATATATATATAGTTATAGTTATAGTTATAGTTATATAGTTAGATAGTTATATAGTTATAGTTATATCCTTATGGTCATTGCGTTATTGAAGTGGTATACATACCAAAAGATGCGTAATGATATAAAATTAATACACATATGTTGTTTGAATGCTGATAGGAATATAAAATAGGTTTTCTACGCAACATTAAGAGGTTCATCGTGTGAATTTTCTTACGAAGTTAAGTATCATGATTAATTATACATCAATTTCATCATTGTAAGCGATTCTCAGAAATATATGTTCCTCTTTAAGTCCCTCTCCTTGAACCATTAAGGCCATCTCTTTCTCAGAGACCTGTAAATACGTTCAATAACAACAACATCGGACATTACTATGGGGACAGAAATACGGGTAGGGAAGAACATTAAACGTGGCTGTATTATAATTTTCTATTAAAAAATATGAACAAATTTTGGGGAGACACGTTCTACGATCCAAAACGGGACATACCAAACAATTTGCTTAGGGAATTTATATATAGACCTAATAGGCGCGTAACAAGAGTCGATCATTACATTATATACTAGAACAACGCTCTAAATAGTACGCTATATATAGTTGAGCGACTCCAGCCAGTCTATGACCGCAAGAGAAAATATACAATAGCATTTCATAGTTTTAATACAGTGCCCAAATATTCTGAATGGTTGGTACGAGCCTCACTTCATGTGTGCATACGCATACAAGGTGCACGTAAGATACACTGCTAAAGTGGGCACGCTTACATATTTATGTCATGGATATCATACAAATTGCTAATAATATGAGCGTTTACAGTCAAATAAACGAACTCTATACTTGTGATGAAATTTATACAGTTTATTCAATTTTACGGTCATAACATTAATTACTACTTGACCGCACGTGGGCTCGTGGTTGTATAATTAGCCAGACGGGTGCTCTTGCGTGTCGTAAGAGGCAACCAAATAGAGAAAAACTGTTTGCCGCGGATTGCAGCCCGTGTCAAGGGATGAAATGGTCCTGGTAGTTGAGCAGAGGCTTTCCAATGCAACACATTGCTTTGGCCTCTACTTCTTCTCGATGGGTAGTCAGGACTGCCCGGTCTCGACAAATTATCTGGTCACGTGGAACCGCAGGAGGTCTTAATTTATTCGCTCACTTTCTCTATCGTTTTCCTTCTTTCTCTCTTGATTCCATCATTCCCTCTACAAACTACCCCTTTAGTTTTCCTTTTCCAAAGTTTACCTACTGTGTACGTCTTACAGAATCAGTCGGAAAGTGATTATGCCTACTGACTATACCTCCTCTGATTCCCTGACTCTTCAACAGTGTCCACTTGCTGGTTCCCGTGGTGGACGGGGGGAACGGGTGAACAATTGTAAATGCAACACCATACAGGAATTTAAAAAAATAAACCTAAAAGAACGAAACCATTATCTGACTCGGACGACGAACCATGTGGCGTGGAACCTTTCCCACGCCTCCTGGTGATCCAGTTCAAAGATGCTTCACGACCGCTTGCGACACTGTCACAATTCATTGCATAAAATCTGTAACAGGATTGAAACCGAATGGATGCTTGGATTGAATGACAACGCAACACAATATGAGGGCATGATAGTTTATGAAAGAAACAAAAGATGAATAAATATATGTTCACTACAACACATATGCAACTTGGCTCGCACACTCACCCACTACAAATAATACACTACTACAAAACTGAACATTTTACAGATACACATATGTATAACAATAATATGAGTATGGTTCTCATTTCACAATGTGCACAATGAAAAGAATGTGATTTACGGAATCATACGAGAAAAATGAACAAACACGAGTGCGATTCACAGAATCGTATGATGCAAAATAAAAAAGCATGGTTCACACAACCATATAATATCCAATGAAAAAAGTGGTTCACACAATCTTATGATATTAATGAAAAATATGTATGGTTAACACAACAATTTGATCACAATAGCAAAATAACTATGGTTCACACAACCAAATGCCACAAAATAAAGTATGGTTCAAATAACCACGTGTTGCAAAGAATATTGAGCATGGTTCAAACAACCACGTGTTACAAAGCAAATTAAATATGGTTCACAACCGCGTGTCCTTGTATAACGAATACATTACACATCGTAAAGGTCTTTATCCAGGAGTTGAGAATTCATGTCATAATTCCCGTCTTTCTCCAGAATTATAGGTCCATAGTCAACAATTCCCACCATGAAACAGATACACCGTCGGTTGGAATGGCTTCACTGCCACACTACAAATACTAGCTTCACCATCCTGGTTCTTCTAGTCAATCAATCCCTCTATCCATGCATCCATACAGACCGACAGACAGCCCTGTGGCTGTAGTTCGAAGTAAGAGGATTGACACTCTCTGACAAGATCCAAGCGATAGCTGTCTCGCATATAACAATAAGCCTCCTATAAATACATGAGAAAAAAAAACAATGCACAAGACCAAGGGTGAAGTAGCCGTTCATACCGTGCTATACGAGTATCTCGCAGCGAGCGACCTACGACGAGATGCATATATTGTTCAGTCTTAAAAAGACAAAGAAAATGAACCAACCTAGGCAATGCTGTGTGCGTCAATGAGGTTAATAAACCAAATTGTTCTTAAGGCATTCCAAATTATTTTCTTACTTTATTCCGTGACACATATTATAATGGGATCGATAGGCACGTCGAAAAGCGTAAAAACTTTAAACAAATTAAAATCGGGCTGCTTACTCGTAGAGTGTGAACGAAAAAGACGATCAGATTATATTCAGAAAATGAAAATAGCTTTGGGCATTCCACTCACCTTATTCGCTCACACGACACCCAATTCGTCCAAAGGCGTGATTCGCTGTCGTGATTTGACAGAAATCGTCAAAGGGTTGACAAATGATGGTGTCACTGCCATCCTTATAATCCGTATAAAACGTAACAACACTTTTCAGAACACTTCACCTTCAACAGACCAACGCTACCTAAAGTGATCAAAGTCGGATTTCTACAACTTAATGTCGAGATATAAATATCAATCCAACTTCGATGTTTCATGTGTCAAACATGCGGCCATCACAAAGAAAGATGCTCGAAAAGCCAAGTATCATGCCGATGCGCGGACCCTTCTCATCGGGAACAAGAGTGCAAAGCCAATCTGCATTGCGTCAACTGTGGAAAGAAGTACCACGCTAATCCCATAGATTGAGAAATCTGGAAACAGAAGAAGGAAATACAAAGGGTGAAGTACACATCAAACATCCCCTTCCAGAAGCCACAAAGATTGTTAAATCTAAAAAGTCCCTCCCCGGTCCAGCCTTTCCAGCTTTAGTGAAGATCAGTTCAAAATCAACTAAGGACACATAAACAAAATTAATCCCACCTGATTCGCTATCAAACTCAAGTACTTCAAATTATAAAGTTCACGAAAACTCAGTATCAACTCAGACAACATTCAACAACACGCAACCACCAAAATCAATAAATAATAAAAAGGGATCACAAGCAAATAGATAGTAAAAGGGATCTGATGACCTCATAAAGCTGCACAATAGATGTGGCAACTTCGAGGACATGGACGCAGAAGAAACTGCTTCATGTCACTCAGGGTGACTCCAGACCTGCAAGCAAAGTGTTTAATCCCATACTTTCTCCAGGATAAATAAACATGCCAATTTCCCTCATGGAAGGTATAACTTATTTCCAAAAGCATCTCTACTTTTAATTCATCATGAAGAACACCGTCACACAATGAAATTTTCAAGGACTTAAAACAAACCCTAATGATATTCCTTTGCTTTTAAGTCAACACGATCCAGCAGTACTATATCTACAGGAAACCTTTTGAAAAGACACAGATATCACCCTTAAAAATTACTCCTTTTTACCACATACTCTAAAAATGCAGATAAAGCCTTAGGAGGAGCTTCTGTTGCTGTGAATAATAGTGCCGCCCATAATGTCATTTCTTTAAATACAAATTTCTGAGCCATTGTTGTAAGCGTCACTCTACATCGAGTGATTGCTTTTTGTTCCATTTATGTACAACCAAACAACAATCTACCAAAAACATTAGACAAACTTGTTCAAGAACTACCCTCCCCATTTGTTCTTTTAGGGGATTTTAATGCCCATAACATGATATGGAGATCACATTACATAAATGTCAGAGGCAGAATGGTCCAAAAATCATTAGACACGATTTGTATCTATATAACACCAAATCAATAACATATTTACATCCAGGAACGGGTATATAAAGAATGTATGGGATACGATCCGCAAAAGAAATGGAAAGGGAAAATACAGTTCTTTCCAACATATGAAATTAAACAATACGAATTTCAATTCCAAACATGATATATACTTGCTGATAGTTTCTCTAAAAATTCCTCATCATCTAATTATTCAGACGCCATTCGAAGATTGAAATGAAATGACACGGTTGAAATTTACATCCAATAACTCACTATTAGTGCTCATGGAAGCTTGTAACAAGGCGCATGACACAGTTTCTGGGCCTGATGAAATACATAACCACTTCTTGAAACACCTACCAGAACCATCATTAATAATTCTTTTAGAAATTTTCAAAGATTTATGGATTACTGGTAATGTGCCAAAATCTTGGAACAAACCAACAGCAATACCAGCTCCCAATTCAGGTAAAGATAACAGATCCTACCAACTATCGCTCCATTGCTCTGACTGCCTGTGTGTGTAAAACAATGGAATGAATGATCAATTATTGGTTTGTATGGTACATGGGACTAATAATTTAATATCTCCTTTTCAAAGTGGCTTTCAATATGACCGTTTATCAATGGTCACATGGTTAGACTGGAAAACATTTTTTCGCGATGCTTTTATCAAGGAGGAACATTAAGTATCGGTTTTATTTGATCGCGAAAAGGTCTATGATAAAACATGCAAGTATGGAATATTGAATCACCTGCACGATCTTGGTGTACAAGACTATATTGAACTTTCTTTCAAACAGAGAATTCAATTCACGAGTCGGTTCCACCCTCTCTGCTACGTACGAGCAAGAGATAGGTGTGCCCCAAGCCAGCATTTTCTCTGTAACGCTTTTCAACATCAAAATTAATAGCATTACCAAGTGTTTGACAACTGCAGTGGATTGCTCCTTATATGTTGATGATTTCCTAATATGTTATCTATTAAAGCACATGCATACAATTGAAAGACAATTACAAAAATTATACACAAGATTTAAAATCGGACCAATGCCAAAAGTTTAAAATTCTGAAATCAAAAACAGTATGCATGCATTTCTGTTCGTTACTCTTACATCATGCGGAACCTAAACTCACGCTGGACGGAAAACCTATACCAGCTGTTGAGGAAACAAAGTCTTTAGGTACTACCTTCGACAGAAAACGAACCTTTATTCCTCACATGAAGAACTTGCTGGCCAAATGCTTTAAATTTATATTTTTACTTAAAGTAGTGGCGAGCACCGATTGCGGAGCTAATAGACAAGTCATCCTCAATATATATATATAGAGCTTTCTTCGCTCCAAACAGGACTGTGGTTGCATTATCTAGGGTTCAAGCAGAAATTCATATCTGAAAATGCTTGACCCAATTCGTCATCAAGGAATACGATTCACTCTGAGAGCATTAAAGACATCCCCATGTGAAAGCCTTCTCGATGAATGGAACGAGCCGCCTTTAATGCTTCGTATAGAAATGCTTTCCATGCAGTATGCCTTCAAGTTCAGATCAAACCATCTGAACCCTGCTTTTTCGGCTGTAGTTCAACCCATATACAAAGAATTATACCAAATATATCAAATGCCATACCTTCCTTTGGCATTAGAATATCATTCTGGATTGACAATACAAAGATTGATTTTTCTGAAATCCAGACGACGTACATATTCGAAACACCTCCCTGGCTAATACTTAAACAACCAAAAGTTCTTTTTATGCTACCCGATTGAACAATATCTGATACAAACCTTCCATCTTCCACAACTCTTATGTTCGTACTCGCGTAAGAGTACATGTGATCCATAATATGTTGCTATTTATTTAGATTAAATTCTAAATAAATGTTTGATGTTATGGACAGTAAGAAGTTTGTTTATCTTCTGTTTCCAATAGAACATGCAGCAGACATGATCTTTTATTATTGTTTCATTTTATTATTTGTACATTATCATTGTCATATGTCTCTGTAATCAAGCCCCTGTGACGTTTGTATCGAAAAAAAGCAAACTTTGTACCTCTCTTAGATCAGTCCATTAATTTCCTTCCCAAACATTGTAAAACTATTAATATTTAGTACCATAATAGTTGCAGATATCTAACAAAATGTGTATAATGTGAAATATGTATGTTACTCGTAAACCCTGTTCGAACCAATTTTAAACGCTGTAAACTTGCTGAAGATTAAAGTGTAGATATAGAAAATATACGTTCTGCATTGCACGATAATGTTGCTCTCGTCTGCTTCAAGGTATAAAGCACAGGGATAAAATATACGATATTGCCACTATTTCCTTGAAACTTGTTACAACAGTGAGTTTTGATTTAACTGTGTCCAATATCTTTAAAAGGAATATTAACAGAGCCTAGTAAGAACTATATTCACGTAAGAGTATATGCGATCCATAATATGTCCTAATTTATTTAAATTACATTCTAAATAACAATTTACAAAATATATAATCTACACTAACTGGAAACATAATTATCTTGATCATGTATGTTTAATATATTCTCATTACAGTCATACATTCTTTAAAAGATACTAGAGAAGAAAATAAAGAAATTAAGCACATACATTCAACTAGTTACCAGTGATAAGAACATGATATAAGTTAAAATGACAGTTTGTTTAATAAAGTAGTACGCCTGTAATCTAATCCCCATTTATTGGTTCGCACTTATAGTAGTTTTCATAAATTTGTCTGAATCGAGCGATTATGAAATCAAATCACTCCCAAGGATAATAGTTAACACTGTTTTAGTTACAGCTCAAGAATTAGCTATTGTGCATTTAATGCCAACAGGGAGAAACACTTCATCAGATAATTTCCACGATTCTTTCGTATTTGCTATGAAGACCTTTCTTACCATAATATTCTCTCTAATAGCAAGGATTAATAAGTACAGTAGCTCATGTTAGTATTGAAATGTTAACCAATAAAAGTTAATTTGATCTACCTGTATGCTTTACATTTTACGTATCCAGTTATAAACAATCTTAGATCAAAGAGAAAGTATTGTTTCCAATATAACCTCATGATTTCTTACAACTACATTTTTATTGTTGGTTAACGACTTTCATATGTTACAATTGCTGAACAGTGGAACAAGTTTGACAGACACTGTAATGGAAATCCTTACGTATGCAGTCTCTAATATAGTCCGTGCAATATAGTCTTTCCACAGTTAGTAATCCCCGGAAAATATTGATTCACATTAATGTGAAAGGATCTAAAATATAATTGGCTTAAGCTGAAAGTTCTGCTCAATAGTTACTTGAAAATTATACACACTGACACTCGTTATAAGAGCATTTATCCGCGCTCATATTTTGCTTGAGTATTGCTAGTATTTCACTTATATTGTTTTGTTCCGTGATTCTTTCTGGCTCAATCTTTATTTCAAATAATTGCTAATTGAGTGTGTTCGATCTGTTGTATTGGATACATTTATCCGTATATGCCCACTTTATACTGTCTCTACTTCCATATTCTATAAGTCGATTGTGATGATATAATTTGAACACATAGTTGACTCCTGTAAATGCAAAGTCATTAGCAATTGCTTCCCTAATAATGAGCCCTGGAAATGACTTTTTATTACGCTACAGTTATTTATTTTGCAACCTGGCTGAACATGGCCTTCTTCGATTTTCGCTCCAATTAAAACAGTGTTCTCTTCTCAAGTATAATGAAAGATTTGGAACACAAGAAATAAATGTGAGAAAAATGATGGAAGAAAACTGGAGCACTACAGCGAATAATTGAGGAATAGATACAGCAATAGCGCAATCATCAAACTAACTTACACAACAAAAATATGCCATACGACTAGCACAAAAATAAAGTTGAAAATAATCGATTTCCTACTACGTGAATGAATGGTTAGTCTTCGCAATATGAAGTGTTTTTGAAGATGTTGTAGACATATATTTCATTCCTGATGCTACATTTTGATCTATCAGATCCTAATCAACAGAGAAAATATTTTAGTTAGGGTCGATTGCCAAACATATGAAAGACAATTAAAACACTCCACACAATAATAAACTCCCACAGAATCAGTGTAGAAGCCCACATAGAGATGAATTAATAGCAATCGATATCATCACCTTTGATGGACTTTCGAACAGTATTGTATAATCTATTTTCCAGATGAAATCTAACTGCATGATAAACAGCTGCTCCTGCAAAAGTAAATGTTGCATCACTGGTCCTAAAGGATACATGTTTGTAACAACGATCAACAGGTACACATTTAAATTAAAACAAATTTTAAGCATTCTTAGATTCGTAATGTTCTCTTATGCTTTCAAACTGAATTTTGAATATTATCAATTTAGCATTCTGAGCAAGTAGAGGCACCCTCAATGTAAATAACGAAACTTCATTACAGTATCCTAGTTTGTTTGAAGTCTTTTAGTTTATCAGTTTCAATGATATTAATAAACATCTAAGAAATCTTAGCACCTCTATTATTGACCAAGATTTAAGATGTCCTTTTGACTTGTTTACAAAGTACTTTTCACATATGTTAGTCAACTCTTTATCGGTTCTTTCTCTGTATATTCCATTTGCGATATGTGTGATTACTTCATGTGTGCCCTATTTATTATACATGACTACTATTATCTTGATCTGCGATAAGTCATGAATCTGTGCCCGTCGTTTTCTGACAACTCTAAACTTGATTCTCATATGCCGTTTGAACGTTTTAAAAACCATCTTCACGTAAAAGGTTTGGCGAGTCTTTAATTCATGCGGTACTCCTTTGTCTCTCTGTATTTTATTTTGGTAACGTCACATTTCGCATTAAGCCAGTTTTAATACCATTCTTGTATGTTTTTATGGTAGGTTTAGCTCAATTTTAAACAAATCACTGGATTTCTGCAAATTGCTATTGTATACCAAAAATCTTCATGTGAATAAAAACTGACCTATGCCGTCACAACCAACGTCATACTAAAATATCAGTTTTGAATCTGTACTCAGCGTCATGTTTTCAGATGTGTCGTAGCCAGGCTCATCTAAAATAAAAGCAACTTCTAACAGTGTCCAATGCTTAGAAAATGACTGCGTCATAACTAACAAATGTTTATGTTTGAGTATCAGAACTGTTTAATGGCTTTTATGTAAAACATTGAATAGCTGTTGCACTATATGTTAAGGCACAAAATCACTTTGCGATGTGAACACTAATTAGGCGAGTTAAAGAATTTGTTGCATTATTCTAAGTCGTATAAAGTAAGGTATTATATTTCGTAGCTTTATACTTTAACAGATTTATCTCCCAGGAAGTTATAACTTTTAAAATGAAATATTTACCTCCTGCAAAAAGAATGTATGTATATGGCACATTCTGAATAATTAATAATTTTTTTGTAAGTAGGTCTTGTTTCCATTTGTCTATATGTATTAATCACATGCAACTATTTGTTGAAATCTCTTCTAAATCGTCTCATCTCTAATGCGTAATATCATATTTAATATCGTTTTGTTTGCATATTCTATGCACGTCTAGCACTTTGCATTTCGTTTTTCCAGCTCATATAGTAGTTTTCCCTCTGCTGCAGCTGTAGTATTTTGCAAAAGGTTTTACCACTGATGAGGTTTTCTCACAAATATCATTATCTGTTGTATAGGCGTATGAAATTGGTTGATGTTAAAACTTTGTTCATTAATTATGTCAAATTGTCAGCATCCTTGACGCATTTGGTACACACGATTGTTCCATGTTCAATGTGTAACGTATCGGTTCGTTCAAATGTAACAAAAGAAAAGAGTGAAGGCAACAAGCTTTGTACGTTTTAACAAAAATAATTTATTTCCCTAGAAAACACGGTGAAAAGGTGAAAATATGAAATAGGACTTACGGTTTGTGAAGAAAATCCAAACATTTGTTCTAGAATTGTGAAAATATATGAGTCTTATTAATAAATGGTTCTAACTGAATCTAGTTTGAATCTCAGGTTGGTTCCAGGATGGTGAATGATGACGTCAAATGAAGTCTTTACCCAAATGTCCAGAATTTCACGTTGAACCGCAATTTGTACTGTACTATTCCAATTTTGAATGAATTTCACTGAATGTCTTTGTCCTAAACCACTTGTGTAGTTCTCCAGGGAATAAAAATAATTATTATTTAAAAAGTGGATGAAGCTGTCATCTATAACAAGACACATCTCGAGCTCTACAGATGTAAAGAAAATTAAACTCTTTCCAGTACAAGAAAAATAATACCTTCTTCTCAAGGTATAAAAACGACTCTAACGACTCTGACGATTTCACAGGGACCAAAGTGTTTTTAAACAGAACTAAGACGTCAATTCATGCACACGCACGAAGAACGCATGGTTATTTCCTTATCTAACAATCGCAGTACATGATGTAATTACATATGCTTAGAAAAATGACCCTGGCCACAACCAATCGTTTACTCCGGTTGTTTATCCAGTCAGCAATCTAAAATAATGATTACGCAAGCCGAGAGTCATATTTACGTTCTAAATAAACACGATGTTTCTTTCAAAAATATCAGATCCCGTGAACATAATCATCATCACAATAAAATATAATGATACAATAATGAAATAAAAAGAATTCAAATTTTAGCACACAAGAAAATTAAACTCTTTTCATGAAAAACTTTTAAAAAGTTCAAATGTCCCCATGATTGCACCAACATTTATATGATTTCCACTGTGATTTTGTAGACTTTCGCATTATATATGCACGTTTCAGCTTTACTACATGTACATGAAATCGCTTATTAGTTTTAATAGTATCTCTCGTCGAATTTCCCGTACGTTAAGATATTACTCTTTTAAAATGAAGTCGCCTTAATAATCAGATAATGTGATTTATAGCTGCTTATTGGTGATGTGTTTGGATGCATTATCTTTTTAAATGTGATAAGGCACCATGCATGCTTTAGTTTGTGCATATTATAGTGCACAGTATCCACATCCATTATTATAGAAAAGAAAGACCTTTTTAAAAAACAAATGAACAGAAAGCTCGTATGGTCCTTGATACTGCTATCAATGATTTGTTTGTTGCTGCCATGTTTAGTTTAAATGACTAATTGTTTTCCGATTCACGAGTGCTCACTTTTTACCGATCTTTTTGCTTAAGAAACTTTTCAACTTCGTATCAGTTATTTTCTTTGGACAAAAAAGTTACAAATACACCCTGTGTATTCTCTCACTGCATCTCTTGCAGTTTCGAAATCACGGGATACCCTGAAATTACTTTCCCAATTTTAAACATTTCCTTCAAAAAGTTAGGAAGGTAGAATTTGCAAAGATTTTTATAAATAAATTTAATGGCAAGTATATTTTGAACGCAGTTGCCACAGATGTAGTTGCAGTAAGCTAAAATAAAAAGATTAATTTATAAATTTACCATGTTGCCTTCATTCTTCCTTCATGTGTAGTCGTGACTATTGCTCTTTGATGGGTGATCTCGTAATCCCATCTGGCATCAACGTTTTGGTTGTGTCCATCATTTCAGCTACACGTGCTATGTTTCTGTTTTAAATTTGAAATGAATTCACTGTTTTTCTCTCGCATGACGTCCTAACTTTGTTTCTTGCAAAGCCCGTTTCCCATGAGAAACTACGTTTTTAGTCTTTCTCTCTGAATATTTCTGTAGGTGCATAGTGACTGTCATCTCCCTCTTTCTTTCATTTTAGATTTGTCAGCACAATAGTATTTTGCCAAGACACTGACATCTGTCAAAACTAATTGTATCAATTGTCGTTTTCAGATTTGCATGTCAACAACATCTTCTCTACCACTTTCCATATAAGTAAACAAAATAAACTCTTTTCGTAAGATATTTTTGCCGTTTTCTGGAAATTGTTAGCAAACTGTCTTTTCTTTTAATTCAGAGCACTTATTTTCGAGAATGGTTGATAGTTATGCAAGGAAATGTACTTTCTTGACCGTAATGAAGATTCCTTAAACTCTCATGTCTCTGTTATCTCCGATGCATAAGTGACCAGTTACAAAATTAAAAAAAATATGACTGGTTATGCATATCAATTTGTAAAGCAACACCAATGTATACAAAGTGCTGTAACATTAAGGGTATATTTGTTTGAAAGCAGGTATATGTGCTGTCCAGAAAGTTTCTATTCTGGGAATATAAAGTTTGAAATTACAGAAACAAACAAGTCAATATTTTAACCGGTTACAACCTTTATGCTAATCTATGTGCAAGATATCGTCCGTGTTTTATCAGTGCAAATACAGGTGGTGTTCTAATAATATGAATACAACATAAATGTAGTTTGAATAGGAAAACTAGATTTAAAACCGCATTACACATGTTCTCTCTGTACTTACAGTCAAGACACTGCTTGCAAGATTTACTCCTCCTCGATGTATAGTTTCGCACCAAATTCCATTTTCAGCATATTTCACTAATGTTTGCTTTTGCAACCTCCTGTATTGCGAGTACTTTCTTTACTTTCCACTTCATTAACTCAATTATCTCTTATTGAAGTGAAACTTGACTTATCATAGAAAGAATTTCTGGAAAACATTACGCGGGAAGAATAGTCAAGCAGAAAGAAAGGGGAACATGTCTACCAGATGCGTATAATAGACTCTCTCAATGACACCTGCGCTTGCTGTAAATTATGAATGAATGAATCAACATCTGAACAATACTGTTTCGTTACAACTAATTTCTTTTCATTTTCATACAGAATTAATAGTGTTATTTCTCGGCTGATAGTTTAGACATGACATCTGCTTATCGTCACGTCATATGACAAAGCAGTAGATGGATAAAAAGGCATAACACATTAACTTCAATTTCAACATATTCACAGAAACGGCAAAATAGTCTAATGTCATCATAAGCTAACTTTGTAACACCTATAATTATTCGTCATTTAAAGGAACGGCTTGCACAGCTTGGAAATACTGAGTATGTAATAATATAGATGTTAGAGAAATATGCATAATGAATATGGTTGGTATAGCTAACATCAAAAGTTTTCGTTTCCACACCTTAAAAATGGCTAATATCCTGCAAGACGCCAAACTCCTTTGCTTCCGGAGATAATTATTTCAGTGTATAACTTCATATGATTTTTCGAAGATAGTCGTTTTCGTTCTTGTTTTGTTATCAAGCTTGAAACAACTATGTAACCAGATCTTCGCTATTTCTTCTTTCAAGGTAACTCCCATCAACATACACACAATTAAAATTTACATATAAAGAGGTGTCAGTTATTAATTTAGATTTATGTTGATATCTTGTATTTCTAACGCTCTCATAGATATATAGTTCTCAGTTTTTAATTATGCCTTCATAATATATCCTCCTTTTGTTGATATGTGCTTGGTCGTCATCAGCATCTTTAGCGTAAGAAAGGGTATGCTGTAAACTAACAATAATTACACCCTCATTCGAATTGAAAATATTTTTTTGATAGCACTCGGTTTATTTAATCGCATTTTTGTTATAAGCCAATTTCAGATTTTGAGTTATATCTAATTAGCGTTTATATTTTATTGCACCTTTGCAGGAGATCCTCTCAATGCAGTATGCACGATTGTGCAGTAATACACGGTAGGAAATAGCTGGTAGTCATAGGTTTAAATATTATGTGCCCAGTAGATTGGATTGACATGGTAGATCCATATGCTCTTTGTGACAGAGAGTACATGAATGATGTGTAACGCTTTACGACAGGTAGCATTGTGCAATCTACTTATCCTCAAAGGCTGTTATTCTTTATTATACGGTAAAGCATTTACTCCAGGTAGCTTCAGTAGATTTCAATTACAATCAAGATACGAAATTCTGCCTGTCTTCACCTCAAACTCAAACAAAGAGTAATGAAACAATTTTGCAAAACAACAATTGTATTAATTGTACATATCTGCATACAATTTCGATTTTCCGTCATTGTAACAAACTGTACCCATAGTTAGTGAGAAATTATTATCTCTGTCTTCTCTGACCCTTTGCCAGGGGTCAGAGTATAGCATGGGAAACACTATTTAGTCATAATGTTTATCAGGGAAACGTTTCATTAAACTATCCCCAGTAACTCTGAAATGATTATAATGAGAGTCAAAACTGATAAATGGGCATAGATGTAGATGGACTGATAAAGACGTGCCATACATTTTAATCGACTTGATCTCAGCTAGCAGGCAAATGTACAGATCACAGTCAAGAGAAATCACTATTGCTAAATCTTCTCAATCTATCAATATATGTATCTTTTGGGGACAAATAAGTCCTTTGCTGACATATTTAACAATTTGTATAGTTTTTGTTCGTATGTGTGTTCATTGCTGTTCATTGGGCAACGTATATTCTTGATCCATCTGTTGCTTTATAACTTGATGTTAATAAATGATAGTTCAAAAATTTATTTCTATATCTTATCCTCAATGGTATTTGCACACAAAAGACACAAGTTCTTTAGTTCATAAGATGTTTCCTATAACATTTAATTTTGAAGTGTTAATTATTGCTAATCAGTGAAAGAAAAATATTAAATACTGTTATTTCTTTCGAATTGATTAAAGATATTCTGAAATTATAACCGTGTTGAATAATGCTCGTTGCATCAGGAAAAACCAGATTGTTACCGACAAGTATACACTACACTTCTGGAAAGCTGTTAGTAGTATCTAGTTGTTCTTATAAACATCAATTATCATGCAGAAAATGTTACAGTGGTCTTTACAATGAGATGGTGTAGCATAAATAGAGATTATTAGTTTCTGTTATTCAAAGAAAAACGCACCAAAATGATGACATTAAGGACAAAGTTCAACAAAATCGTTGTAGTTACAACTATACGCACACAATCTTTAAATATAAGAATATTATTATGAGAATGAATAAATCCTGATTAATATGATATAATATGTTCATTAGAATATCATGGTTTCTTGTGTTTCGAATGACAATACATGCAACTCCACACAAGCTTTGCAATATCAGCAGATCCACCATCTGATTTACTTTATAATTTGGGTTCATGTTTTCGCATCATACAGTTATGGCAACATAAAATATCTACATATTTCAAGTGAGCTGCTTTTTAATTTACGATATAGCCTTTCCAAAGCCTCCAAATTACTGAAAGAATGGTAAACAATTTACACTTCAATGAAACCGGATCTCAGAGAAAGTTACAACTAAACGTTTTTAAAGCCCTAATTTAAAAACTAATGTTCCAGGTCTCCATTCCAACTTTTCAACTGTGTTCGTGTAATAGATCAACACTGCAGTAATATTGTTCCAAAAACATGTTTTCAGTCACATGTGATGCTACTCAATATTCCTCAGTCTCACTAACATCAATTTGGTTCTATCTCCCCCGTACTAAAATATCATCACAATCTTCACTAAATGTGTCATCCTTTATAATTATGTCACTAATAAACAACAGCAACATTTTTATATATGATAATTTGGCGAAGTCAGCTAGTGAAATGGAAAGAGCTATTACAAAGTATTAGTGCTGCGCACAGAAGATTGTCTAAAACTTATTTATTAGTGATATAAGATCTGAGCATGATCAGTTGTATTATTGTTGTGCCTAGTGTTTCATTTGGGCTGCAATTTATTTATTCAAATTATGTAATTCAGTCGATTTTTTTCTGGAAATACGAAGTGCTCAAACATAATATTCTTGGAAATATAGACTTGGATATTATAGTGAAATTCAAATACGGATATATTCTTGGATTGCCTTAAGGTGATTAGAAAAAAAGACTTTTGGAAAATTATTATGACACAGGCAGTCAAATCCATATCAATACTTTCAGCTTTGGGTTTTTAGTTTGGAATCCTACTTAAGTTTATTCAGAACTTTAATGATTAAGATTTGTTCTAGAAATTATTGGATTATTTGGGATCTATTTCGCAATACCTTAATTTGTTTTTAGATTTTTCACTTTGCATTCTACGGAAATTAATTATATATTGAATTTAAAATACTTTCTGTCTTTAATGGAGTGAAGACTGTTCCTATTGACGAAATTAAGACAAGGGTGAACAAATATAATAACATATTCTATACATTCAGTGATGATTATAAGCCACTTAAAATACATTGTTATGTGGTTTTTATAATACATTAAAGGTCCTTATTTTTCCTAATACAGATAATGACTAATAATCATATCGAATAGTTAGCGATTATACAAAGATATACGGTTTGGTGGATATATAAGTTAGTTTCACATCGCTGCACACATTATTTACAGCTGGCGGATCTAATTACACTCCATCATACTTCGCATAATAGTCTATGTAATATATATATAGAGAGATATATATTGTTAAAAACGAGATCAGGCTTACCACATAAATTGACTTTAACATACAAGAATACGAAGAATAAGAGTAAATCATTATTTAGAAGCTAATATGTTGTATGTCATATTTTGAAGTAACATGAGTTAAATTAATATTACATATGGTTTTGGAGTTAAATTTTGACGCTGGGAGTATTCTACAAATTTACCATTATTAGATGATAAGCAATATTCTGAAAATCAATAGCTAATGATTATCATTCGCAGAAATTTGTATTTATCTCTGTTTAATTGATTCGGATTAACCTAATACAGAAAGAACACGACATGATAAATCAGTTTATGATATTGAGATATAAACTAATGAGTTAAATAAAAATAGGAGCAGCAACATTTGAATACATAAGTAAAATATTACAACAGCAAGGCATGTTTGCTCACTATTTATGATTAATTTGTATTTTTATTTTGCACTATTTTCTTTTACACTGCCAGTCGGTAGTATGACCTTACAAGATCATAGACAACTTAAGCATACGGATGTTTATCAGCTTGATGTTTAACACTTAACTCATGAGTATGTATTTGTAGGTGTTGCTATTTGTTTGCAGTTGGAATGAGTTCTAGAGTTCATATTGGCTACACAAGTTTTTCAGAAGCGCGCAAAGAGTGAAAGACATGCTTGAGTCAGCATAATTTAATTTTACTCAAAAATGGATGACAACATATGAAAATTATATAACTATTCACAAGCATGGCAAACACAACGGAGTTAGAAATCTTAATTTCATCACGTGGTTGCATTATACACATGCCATGCAGGACAAAAGGTGAACAACACATTTTCAAGTTGCAATTGTACCCTCTAATTGTAATGGCTTTTGATGTAACGTATAGTGATATACAAAGAATTAATTTAACAATATTTGGAAGTTCTGATTAAGGACATAACATTGTATTGGAGTGATCATCATATTTTCAAGCTGAATCATTAAAATACTGTCTGTTCAGAGAGTTATCTGTACAAAACAAGCAAATTATATAATGATTAATTACTACAAGATCCAAAAACAGAATTATCAGAATCTGGAAATGCACAAACATGGGTTGTCATGTTGTAATCGCTTTAGTCGTATTAGGCTATAATTTTATGCAATATTTTAACAATTGACTTTCTCAGCACTATTCCATAGCGACTACGCATCGGTTATTCATAACTTCATTTGGTCCACAAATTGATTCTTTAGCAAACGCAGTAGTAAAACGTATAAGCCACTTATATGCTCACATCTAACACTGTAAGGTCACTTTAAGATTGGTTTGACTAATTGTATTTTCTTCTTGATTAAAGTATATAATTCCATATTTTCATGTATTGCTGATTTGCTGACAAGTCAATATACTGTTTCAAGTTTTAAATTTTTCTTTTCAACAGAATACGCCTCTTTACATTGATTCTATTCGTTAAATTTCATAATAGTTTTCCAAGAAACCATTATTCATTATCGTAAAATAAAAACTCTTCAAAGTTTTTAGATACCCCTTTTCTACAAGTTTACAGTTTAAGGTGAAGCAACGATTCCTGATCAAATATAATTACCATATATATCGTTTTCAGTTTTGTTTCAAAGAAAAGATACTAATTCAAATTTCTATAGTGAATAACATTTTTTTTCATTTTCCTTTTTTGTTCTAGTAAGAACTACAAATATTTAGCATTATTAACAATTGAAGGGGAGATAAACTTATAATTATTAAACATAATGGTGAACCATTCTGCATGAGAAAGGATTTTAGTAGCTGAAATTAAATAACATACACTGGTTAATATTTATATGGACTTAACAACGCTCTATTTGGTTCTGTTGATCACATGTTGCACGCAATATATGCTTTAAATCAATATGTCATTCTGGCAGAAATGTAAAGCCTCACTGTTGGACAAATTTGTATTAACATATTTATATAGGGTTCAAGATTAACTGGTATTGATACTCTTTTTATGTTGTTAAGCAGTTAACGTGCTGTATATTCATTGGTCTATACACGATACGCAGTACTTATTCATACAACGTTAAAAAAATACAAGCATACTATCTAGCATAGACCAGTTTTGTATTAATTTGAATTTCAAACGCAAACATAGAAGGAATAGTAAGAAGAATACAAATATAACAAGGCATCAGTATATCCTTGTGTTATTCATGAATAAGAGATAATGAAGCAATTGCAGTGGAAGAGCCATGGATAACAGACATTAGTTCTTAGAAGGTAACTGGCTGTTTAACGCATTTGATCCAGATCAACTTGCAGGAAGACACGAACCTCGACAAGACCCTAAAAGAGTAAAGTTGATTAACAATTCACGGCATCAATAAAATATTATGATATTGTGCAGAAGGCTTAAATATGGTCTTGAACAAAAAATGATATATATCAACGATATAATAAATATTGATAACTATAAAAAGATTCCCTATCATCGCTGCTTAATTCCAGGGTTTATTTATTTATCCTAAGCCCCTAAGCATTTATTTCATTGAAACTGAAACATACATATGAATTTGTAATGTAACGTGTTAATATGTTGTTCATCCGTCTCGTAGATACTGCCTGATTGTGGGCGGATATGAAAGCAAAAATCCATCATCTACCTATATCGTTTGTGCATGTAGAAATTATTGATTTCGTTCAGCATAAACAACCATTTCTCTCTCTACCTATCTCTGTCAGGCACAGTTATTGTGTGCTTGATTAATTGGTAATAATGAAGTAAGAACACCAATTAAATTGAATGTAAAATTTAATTTCCTGGTCAGAATATGTTGATCTGCTCTGAAGATAGATGCCTTTCTCCATACACTGAATTAATATTCTGGTATATAAACACGGAAACTTTGTATAAAATTAATTGTGTCCTTGTTTAAATAAACAAAACAATTATTTACTAGGGAGACACATTTTTTTTCCGTGAAAGTACTCGAGTCCCAGCAGGCGTCTAAGACGACTATAGTCTATCTAGAATCTATGTATATTTACAAGTAATGTCATCTCTAGTAACACACGCTGAAGCCGAGATAACTCACTTGGTAGAGCGTCAATTTACGGTATCGTTTTTTCGATACCCGCACAGACCTGCCTGGATCGGCTGCCTCTGTCTGTCCTTGCGAAAGGGTGTTGTATACGTGTCTGGATCCGAATATATAAAAAGCCAATCAGACTTACTTTAATATAAATATCTTTTTGGAAAATTGAACTGACATTCGCTTTCTTAAATTTTAGCATCCACCAAAAACCAACACATATCAACTTTGACTAACTGCGAAAAAGTACACACTTTTAAGAGAACACATTTATCAGTAGCCAGTAGTTTACGTCCTAAGGACAAAGTTCATGATCAGTTTCTAAATTTTATTTAAACTACAAGCGTCAATGGCGAACATTGCTCTCTATAACTGATCAGGGCTGTCATCACCAAGTGATCGAGGTTGTTTGCAATATTATTTGCAGTAGGGACTCCTGATTTGGCGTCTGACTTCCCCACCGCATGTTTCTCTTCATCGTCATTATCATCACGTCACAGTTATTATATATTCTTCGTTACGTTTAGGCTCGTACAATAATAACAAGAGAAAAGAGTGAAGTCAACAAGCTTTGTATATTTTAACAAAATAATTTATTTCTCTAGAAAATAGGACTTACGGTTTGTGAATATGATCCAAAATTTAATCCTAAGATTGAACAATACAAGTCCTATCACTAAACAGTTCTAATAAAATCCGAGTTCGAATATTGATGAAATTCCAATATGGAGACGATGACGTCAGAATAGACCGTTGTACTGGTGGTAATAAATCCTATATTGAATCACAGTTTATGTTTCCGTATAACTCCATAATAAATTTTCACTAAATTTCTTTGTCCCAGAACTTTTTTATAAAAAGTATACTTGTTTAGTTTACTAGAGAATAAATTATTAAATTCCAAAAACAAATGAAAATCAAACTGATAATAACAATTAGAAACACCTTGTTTCCTCAAGGTGTTAAGAACGACTCTGACCCGATCGAGTAGAAAATATCTGTTTGAAGCCTCGGTTTTAGACCACATGGTATTTCAAGCGATAGGCTACCTGACTTACTACTTTGAATATCGCAATGAAAAGAATGAAAATTAGCACGTAGGCAAGAATAGCCCTATCGGAGTATCAAATTTTCACACTGAAAATATATAAAAATAAAACATTGTTTATTGAGACTAACACGTTGGCCTTAATGACCCTGGCAATAGCCAATCGTTTTCGCGTAGTCTTTACAAACTGTGTTGAGTGAGCTAAAAATAATGCTTCTGTAATAGGTTTTACGTTTTAGATAAACAGAATTTACTGAAAGAAAATATTGAATACCGTGAAAGTAATCATTCTATCAAAATGCAATGAAACAAAAAATTTAAAATAAAAAAGAATTTTAAAACTAACAAACAGGCAATTTAATTACATATACGTAACACCTTCGCTAATCTAACACAATTGCAACAATACATGCATCTGTCTACCGGATCTCATTGCCATCAAACGTGTGACGTATTTCTTGGAATCCTCGGTGTCGTTGGCATACTGTCTACCCCATTTCATTTTCATAACCTTGTGAAGCATTTCTTGGAATCCAGGGAGTCTTTGTCAGGCAGTGTGTATTACACCTGCTGGTGTCCGGTTAGGGCAATATCATCTTCCTAATCTACGTTCCTTGTAAAATAAGTGTGTGAAGCAATTAGTTGACTAACGCTAACGTTTTTAACAATGTCCAGGACCGCTTGTTTGCACAATGAAACTCAGATTATCCTAGCATATATTAATGAAACCATTAAAATACGAGATTTCAAAGTAGCATTACTGATATACATATATACGAGCGGTATCTAAACATGATGGAATATTAGTGGCCTGTCAAACGAATTTCTTTAATAATGATAGTGCGTCGGTGCATTTTTTCATAATACTTTACATGGACATTGTTTGTCCGTTAGGCAAAGATGAAATATGAATTTTTATTCTAAATTAAGTTCGTTGTTCATTCATTGGAAAAGTGTACCTCCAAGCGATTTGAAATAGTATGCAAATCAGAGAATATTTGATAAAGGGATCCAGCCAATCATACCCTGGAGTAAACTCAGCACATAATGGACGATGCGGCAAAGTCTGAATGTTATGCTCCTTCAGTATGACTGCCATTATAGCAAACTGATGCGCTGGTGCCTTGTCATGAAATAGATGGATACCACCGTTACCGGTGAGCTGACTGATGGCTTGGAAGTTTTCTATAACATTTGGTAACACATTTAAGGCATACGAATGTCCAATGACACTAGCAGAGTCCGACACTGCTATATGGAACACCGTGCCTCTTTCATCAAAAATAGTGCGAATACAACCCTCTTTACAATCAAGCTACGTTAAGTAAGTTGAACTTTTCACTCATTTTTCCTGGTCGAAACTTGATTATTTTCTTTCGAATTGACAAATTAATAAATCAGACTTCAGACCAAGACACCTGGTTACGTTCACTGAAAACAGTACAATAGATAGTGATATAATTGACATACTAGAGATTATATAATTGAATTGGATTTCAGAGGCCGATCCACATATGTTAAGGAACCTCCAACGGTAATTTAGCAGTTAGAATTGTCCAAACCAGAAAGAGAATGAAGCATGCACTGCGCCGCCTTTTGTTTTAAATAATTCTGATATCCAAATAGTTTTATTTTCTTACCTTCCTATCAGGGAAATAGAAGGTAGGTTTCTAATGAAAATATTGTTAATTCAGTTCTTAGCAATATATTTTTTCTATGTGCAGATACTGGTTGTTGTCCAAAATAACATTTTTCTTGGTCTGGCTTCTTCATTCCCTATGGACAATTTAGCATGCGTGTGATTTATGTGGATAGCCATACTGATGTAGAGGAAGAGAATTAAAGTATTAAAACTATTCATATAATCTGGATACATAAAATTTAATGGTATAACCTTATTCATTCAAATCATTTATTTTCAGTAAACCTATCTAGTTACTGTTATAGTAGAAATAATCAGTTTTATATCATATACTTCTAAATGAATGCGTGTATGTTTCCAAGATGCTTACTTCAACGTCAACAAAACCATTTTGTTGTAAAAGAAACACAAGAAAACAGTACCCAGGCAACTTTTCTCCGTATCTGTAGTATGAACTTCTAAATGAAAACCTGACCGGTATTTGTGGTTATCTATACGAGGACTGCAGGCACTATCTCTCAAAATGCTTCATATATCAAGCAAAGGAATACACCACCGGACCTTATCCTTCACAAGTCGTGATATTTTCACCATGATTCCCCTGAAATAATGGTCATCTACCAATATCCAAAATGTGATGCCCACGACCACTAAAAGGCGTTAATTAGGCATTGACTAGTTTCATATCATTGCCAACTGTTAAGATACAAGTGTTTAATGTGTTGAATTGTTAGTCGTATAATACAATAAACCAATGTAGACAGTTTGTGCGTAAAGATAAAATACATAATATAGTAAACTTATATCTACACCCCCCCGTGATAAAGTTTATTTTATTGTTTCCAGAGTATGTTGATATTAAATGATGATGGCTTATAATTCAAATATATAGTTTATTATATAACTACCAGCGCGTATAAATTAAATTGTTACATTTAAGTTAAATGCTGTATGCATTCTACCTCGTTACATTCGCATTT
>JAECUM010020970.1:0-20581 GCA_016617855.1 Megalonaias nervosa
GGGATACAAACCAAGATTCAAGAAATTATCTGTGTGTGTGTGTGTGTGTGATTAAGATTTTTAACGTAGCTTTAACAATTTTTCAGTCATATCGCTACGACGCCTGCAGTGTGACAGTTTATAATGATGTCTAGCACTGGGGCATCATGACGCAGAGATGTGGCATGATGCCACACCCAGTCACATTATCCTAACACCAGGCCGACCAGTCCTAACACTAACCTCTTAATGCTGAGCGCCAAGCGAGGCACTGTTAGTTCATTTTTAAAGTCTTTGATATGACTCGGCCGGGGTTCGAACCCGCGACCTCCCGCATCCGAGGCGGACGCTCTGACCACTAGGCCACCGGAGAGGTTAAGAAATTACCGTCGGAGGACTTAAAAGCTATTGAAATAAATTAATACTCAGAGGCTACTAAACGAAACACAAAATGGGGCATTGGCGTTTTCAATGGTAAATTTTGTAATTTTGTTTGCTTATTTTCAAACGTGTGTGGGTGTTGGTGGCATAGTGTGAATATGACCACTTACACAAAAATAAAAAGAAAATATTTATCAGACCATTATTCAAAGACTGAATGAAAATTTTAAATGGTAAAACTACAAGAAAAAGATAATCAGATTATTCGCATGAAATATCTTTGATGGATAGATCTTGAACGTATATATTGACACAGTACATACTATGCTGACATGACAATTTAATGATATCTCCAAAATGTGACTTAACACCATTGAAAAATGTATATAATAATTCATAAAGTGATCGTTTTGCTAAGTTAAATTATTTTGGATGTGTAGTCATTAATTTCAATGAAAAAGAAATTACATAACTTTTTGCATTGCTATTCTTCTTCTGAAGATATAAATCTTCTGTACAAATTTCAAAGACTTTAAATGTTGAAGGATATAATTACTAATATCACCATATTACATACATGAAACCCAAACATAAGTATACAATATATGTATAAATTGCAGGAAAGGTTGTTTTTATGTGGATTTCAAAATGATTTTGCCAAGTGTAAGAACTGTAGTGCTATGAATATTTTTCTATTTACTTACAGCTTGGTGCATTGAAATTATTGGATACAAACTTGACTTCAACACAATCAGACCAGGCGAGCTGAGTGGCCACTTAAGAAGGTTCTACGCTGAGGCCCAACCAAAATTTGTATCATCAAGGGGCACATAAATGCCAGCCGATCAGGCACAAGAATATCACAAGAATTCCTTGAAAAATGTTCATGCTGCCATAAACAGATACTTGAAGGACAATGGAAAAGATATTGACATTGTCAAAGACAAAGAATTCAAAAATGCTAATTCGATGTTAAATGCAAAACTGAAATTGAATGTAAAATCAGGTATTTCAAGGCCAACCCAGCACTACCAAGTAATTTCACTGGAAGAATTAGGAAAAATCAATGCGTATCTTCAAAAATTTGACCCTGTTGCCCTTCGATTCAAAATATGGTATCTGCTGGCTATTCATTTTGTGACCAGAGGTATAGAATTTCACCATCAACTGAGCCTAACTTCCTTAAAATTTGAAAATGATGAATCTGGCATGGAGTACATTACTCTAAATCATGAAACACTTCAAAAAAACCACCAAGGTGGCGTTGATGAGAAGCTTGAAGAAACATCAGACAAAAGAATGTATGCAACTGGCACCAACACTTACCCAGTGAAATCTGTAAAAATTTTCCTTCAGAAATGTGACAAAGCAGCAAAGGTCTTATTTACGCGATGCAGTAAAGAATCACTAAGATCTCCTGAATTTGCTGACAGATGGTATACTTGTGAACCGGTGAAACCAAAGCAATTCTCCTCATTCATGCCAGACATATACAAGAATGCTGGAGTACAACGCTACACTGGTCACTCACTCCATACAACAGCAATTCAAGCTATGAGTGAAGCAGCAGAGAGGGTGAACCCTACAACTTTTGTAGAGACCTTATTTTTGAAAATTAAGGGTTCCTACGAAGGCTGAAAAAAGAAGTTTTTGCCTTAATAATGAAAACTTCTTTAATTGACCAGATTTTTTCACAATCTGGTCACTACGCGTATGTCCTTCACCCTCTCTGCTGCTATAAATTAAACAGCCATTATAGATATTATCAATAATGAGTATTGGAGAACCACACTCAGCTAAATTAGCTCGAGAGCGACTAGAGGTAATTAAAAAATATTTACCCGTTCGTGATTCTGTTAAGCAACAACTACAATCGCGTCAGGAATCTCAAGTTGAATTTGAAGAGGATACAAAACAATTATTTAAACCTATCACCGAGACCACTAAAGGTATTCTACCTGTGTTAGAGAAAACCGCTGAAGCAACTGGAAAAATAGTTGAAGGAACTGAAAAAATAGCAAGAAGAACTAAGAAAACAAAAGAAATTTTACGTGAACTTCCAGCCGAAATAGCTGATGCGATGCCAGTCCCGGAAATACCTAAAGATGAAGATCAACCTGAAGGTGCTGAAGCAGAAGATGATGAAGCAGAAGGTGCTGAAGCACCAGCCCCTGAACCAAAATCAGCAGGTCTTATAAGTACTGCTGAATTGATAAATAAATTTAAAGAAGAAACTATTAAAGTAATTAATAAACTTAACATACAAAAATTAGCTAAATTTGCTATGGATAGTTTTAGTCGAAGAGGTAAATTAATGAAATATGAACACGATAAAGATATTAAAACCAGTAAACAATGGTATAAATATTTATATCGCATAAATATGAATGTTGAACAAACTAGAGCTGATGATCCATTATATCAGGATTATGTTAAGGCAATTGATGATTTAATCGAATCAAAAAGAGAGGAGAAAAAACAAAAACAACAACAAAAACAACAAGAACGACAAGAACGAAAGAAACAAAAAACACCAAAACCATTTGAGCAATCACTTCGTGATTATCCAGAATTATCATCATCACCACGACTACAACAACGAGAACAACAACGAGAACAAGAACGACAACAACGAGAACAACAACGAGAACAAGAACAACAACAACGACTACAACAAAAACTGCAACAACTAGAACAAAAAAAAAAACGATTACAACTAGTCCAAACAACAAGTAAGGAAGAAGAAGAAGAAGAATTTCAAGACGCTCCCGGCGCAACTGGAAGTGGTTTAGGAAGTGGTCTTATTACCTGTCCCAATAATGTTCTTGCTGATGTCGATCGACTAGAAATTCTCATCGGAGGAAAACGAGCTGGTAATAATTCCACAGAAATTATTAATGAAGTAGCTGATATTTGTAAACGATTATTTAGTGGCGGCATCATGGATATTATTGTGTATCGATCCCTCATTAATGAAATCGCCGACGATTATTACAGTGATTAGATACAATTAGTGATAAAAACAATTAATAATAACAATGATCGTGCATGGTACTCAACGTGGACCTACCATGGTCAGGTTAATAAACTCTCGATTACCTGTATACAGAGCAACCTACGGAGATGGATTAGGTGATGTTGTTCAGGGTCTGTTTAGAAGGATAGCCCCAAAAGCAATACCGATTGCAAAGCAGTTAGGAATGAAAGCTATTGATGTTGTTCGTGAAAAAGGTATAGGCGCTGTTGGTAATCTCGCTAGCAAAGCGTTTTCAGCAATTAAAGATAGACTATCACGATTAATACGCAGACCGACCCGACCTCAACCTGTGAAATTGGCTAGCACTGAAGTGATGCCAGCAAATGTCAGTAAAATAATAAATCAAGCCGCTAATCAAAAACTAGCGGAGTTAGCTGATATCCCGATGTCGGAAAAGGAAAAAAATATAACCGCTAGTCTGATAGCAGGAAGTGGTCTTCGAGTTAGACGAAGACGATAATAATAAAGATGTTTAAGCGCGTATCTGACCCCGCTTTTGACATGGATGCACCAGTAATCAAAGATGAGTCTGTGCGCGATTATCAGTATTATTCTTATGACGCACGAATTCCAGATCAGCGTGGACGAATTGAACTACAGGTTCAAGATACAAGTAGATATTTCCTACCCGCTGAAGCATTTATTGAAGTAGAAGGTAGACTCTTACAAGCAGATAATAACGCATACGGAATTGGTAATCAAGTTGGTTTTGTTAACAACGGTGTCATGGCTTTATTTAACAGTGCCATATATATCATTGACGGAAAGAATATTGAATCATGCCTGGAAAACGTGGACGTTGCCACGACAATACTTGGTCTTGCAAGATATAGCGATGATTACTCAAGGTCAGCTGGTCCATCAATGATGTTTGCAAAGGATACAATTGATCATCCAGAAAGTAGAAACGTAACACTAAATGCAGCTGGAACTGAAGTTGCATCAATGAATGAAAACTTCAACTTGGGATTCGCATCACGTCGAACAATGTTAAACGGTGATGAAGAATTTTCATGTGTGATTCCACTGTCACATATTTTTGGATTCTGCAGAAATGTTAGGAAGGTTATATTTGGCGCTAAACATACAGTTGTACTTGTTAGAAAAGCCACCGACAATGATGCAATATGGCGTGATGCTGCAGTTGCTGCAGGTAAAGTAATACTGACAAAACTTTCGTTGTGGATGCCAACAATGACCCCATCGATTACCGAAGAACAACGATTACTTTCTTTCATGGACAGTGGTGGTAAATCAATGTTGTCATGGTTGACTATGACCACAGATAGTACTCAAGGTGCTGTTACTGGTTTATTTACATGGCAGATAGCATCACAGCAGGGAGTGTCAGTACCACGGCATATATTTATCGCGTTTCAAGAAAATACCAGAATAGACTCACAATTACGAAATCCAATGGTGTTTGATACGCTTGGAGTTAGTGAAGTTTCTTTGAGGATAAATGGACACCAAGAACCTTCCGAAGAAGTGTTGCTAAATTTTGAAAATAATCATGTAGCACGTGCATATCATCGTCTGATGACGTTCATGGGGCGTGATCAGAATGTTGATTCTGGGTTACAGATATCTCAGCGTGATTTTACAACGCTGTATCCAATTTATTACTTTTCACTAGAACACTTAGATTTATTCAGACAATCTGTCGTTGATATACACTTTCGAGCTCGTGTAGCTCGACTGCCCGCTGGTGGTTACAGAGCAATAGCCGTTATACTCAGCGATAAATCGATGTTACTCGAAGGTGTTGGTGGACGAATGAGAGTTATTGATGCTCCAGTAGAAAACATGTAATTAGATCGTTCATAATAATTATAATGTCATATCATCACGTTAGTGTGAGTCTGACTCCTGGTCAGATTAAAAAGCTGCAATCAGCATCAAAAAATAACTGTGGAATAAAAATATCGCTAAAGCGAGAACAAATGACCGGTGCAAATAAACTATCGTTGACCGAGCGTCAGTTCAAAAACTTCAACGACGCTAAAAAATCAAATAAAGGCGTCAAACTTAATCTTTCTGCGGGCGCCATCAAAGATATTGCTAAAACGGGTGGTATATTTCCGCTTCTCGCAGCAATACCAGCATTAATAGCAGCTGCAGCACCAGCTGTTGCAAAGGCAGCTGCGCTAGGTGCTGTTGGAACAGCTGCTGAAATGGCGTTAAAGAAAGCAACTGGACAAGGAATCAAAAAAAAGGGAAGAGGTTTAAGATTACCAGGGACCCCGCCTTCATGGTACGGAAGGGGTTTAAGACTTCCCGGGACAGTTTACTAATATCTCCTATGTCCAATTTTGATTTACTTAATGCTGCTAAGCAATTAAAAATAAAAAATTTCAGAGGTGTTTTTATGCGCGATCAATTACCTACCGTTGCAATGCAACATGAAACCGGTATCATTAATCTCGATAAAAATTCTGGCCCAGGCACGCACTGGGTAGGATATGCAATTGATCCACGTGGAATTATTTATTTCGATTCGTATGGATTAGCACCACCAAAAGAATTTCTTCATTACGTTAGCAATAATACTGCTCCAATCTGGTATTCAACGCTACCGACACAAAAATAACTGATCCTCCAATATGCGGTCGTGAAACCCTCGCTATGCTTGATGCTGTATCAAAATCAACAGCACCGCCTCATAAAGTCGTACACGCGTTCACTACGCTACGTCATAATACTTAAACTGATATCAGTAAATATAATGGTAGATATTTACGGAAGATCCTCAGGTAGAGCTCAGAAGTTCGATTTATCTAAATATGCAACCATTGATCAGCTCAGAAATGAAATCGATGATTTATTAAATATAACAAGTGTGGATCAAAATGAAGTCGTCGTTTTTCAGGACAAACAAGGACGATTAAAAACGAGTGATATACAACTACCAGATGTACTTATACGAATTCCCAACGCGGTTGTTAATAATATCGTTACTTTCACTGATCAGGGTAAAATACAGGATTCCGGTAAGTCGGTTAACGATTATGTTAAGAAAACTGGTGATGTATTTACCGGTGACATTATTATGTCAAGAAGAAAAATTACATATCTTGGAGATCCAATCGCAGATACAGACGCAGCAACAAAAAAATACGTCGATGATCAAGAATCCAAATACGTGTCAGTGCGCGGTGGTATAATGCGTGCATTTCTCAACATGAATAGTAATGGTATTAATAATCTCAGAACACCAGAAACAGATTTCGACGCTGCAACGAAGAAATACGTCGACGATAAGGAAATTCCAATAACTACTTCGTTAACGACTATCAATGATGGAATTACTGCATTTAGAACTGAATATAATAATCATATACAAACATTTCTAAATTTTCGTAGAAATATAAACAGATCTATTAACGAATTTTTTGGAACTCCACCAACTGTTATTATTAATCTCGCTGACATTAACGCAAGACTCAACGATATCATTAGTGGTATTCCTAATATTATTCAAAAAACTAATCTCGTTAAAATTCCTCACAAGCAGATCATTAATATCGTGTACACAGTCGCATCAGGAAAAGCAACATGGACACCGGAAAATAACACCCTTAAACATACCGCAGAGGTTACTGGTGTATACAGATTATCTATATTTTGTGCTGAAAAATTTACTATATTTACAACATTCACATGGCGTCATTCAACCGATAGTTTTTCTGGAACTGTGTCTATAGTGTTAAACAAAGATGTCGAGGAAACGTTTATGCTAATAGCGAATGATAAAAAGTTAACCACAGCAGATTATTGGTGGTGTATTGAGTTTGTAGCCGAAACTCCTCAATTAGTTACCTAAATAAGTATAATGAATCAAGAATCATTTATCGACGTTCAACGTCACAGATACACTCAAGTATGTGAGTGTCAAACTAAACTAAAAAATATCATCGACGATTACACGATAAAGGTAAAAAAATATCGTCGTCGTATGGTCGTTATTGATATAATGGTATACTCGGTTTCTGCTGTTATTGCTGGAACTGGATTATTATTATCAACAATAACGATGACAGCGCCTGCAGTTGTAACGATTATAGTTTCAACGGCAACAACATGTGCAGGTATTTTCAGTATTATCTCTAAAAAAATATCTACGTGTACGAATGATAAACTAAACGAGTACGTGATGAAATTGCACACAGCAACAGCCGCATACACTAAATTATGCTCGTATATTTCAGCGTATCTCAGTGATGGTAAAATATCCGATGAGGAGTTCGTAACGATAATGAAAACCTACGATGAAGCGTTCATAGTGGAACGCGATGCGTTCTCTAGTGATGGAAAGATGGAGAATTAAATAATAACGATAATAATAATGTCAGAGTCGCGCGAATTACTTCAGCAGATCGTAGCTAATACAACGCCGTCAAAAACTACTATGATATCATTAAGTTCAACCAATCCTGAATTTAGCGTTAATTTTCCAACTGCAATTCCAGCAAAGGAAATAGCATTAGCGCAATTACGAGTTTATTATAGTTGGCCTAATATCAGGTCAAAACCATTTGGTGGACAACAACCGAATAATTCACTGGTATTTGCGAATAAAAATAAACCGGATGGAACACCTGACTGGCAGGTTGTTGGAATTTCAACGGGCAGTTATCAAATAGAACAGATTAATGATGAGTTCCAACGCAGAATTAAATCTATCACAGGGAAAGAATCTAAAATAGCGATCACTGTTCATGAACCAACATTATCAGCGGTGATTGAAATAAATTCCCCTGATTACCTCGTAGATATTTATCAGAGTTCGATCAGATCAGTGTTAGGATGGCCTGAAGTCGCACCTGTTTATAATGGAGTTTCAGAACCAACTAAAAATGAGTTTAAAACGAGTGAAGAAAAATTCATTAAAGATCCAGAATATCGAAATAAATATCCATGGAATTATATAACATTTAAAATGATCCAAACGATGATACATACTACTTTACCGATTTTGACGGTAAAAGGATCCCCAAGATAATTAGATCAATATTTACTATTATCAAGACGCCAGGGGCGCGAGATCGAGATAGTGTTGATGAAAAATGTATTAAATGGTTTTTAGATACTCTTAAACCTGAATACGATAAAATGTTTAATGATTTAAGAAATTTACTTATTTCATTATCACAACATTATAATGAAAGTGTAAAGCAGCAAATAATCGAGTCAATAAAACATTTAAATGGTATCTTATTCGATTTATATATCGCCGATCGAAGTATTATGAAAGCTACAACTACTGAATTAGATAGTCCTTACACAAGACCAAATTTGAAGAAATTATTTCTTAATCATTATAAAATAACAGAAAAAGATTTACAAACATTTGTTATACCAGATTTAAATAACGCTGAAATGAAGAAATCATTAAGTGATCTTATTGAAGAATATTATCCGGGAGTAATTGAATCGTGGAAAAAAATAGCCCCACCACCGGTTATACTAAAATACAATAACAATCCCTTTGGGGCCGGTAGACATATATCGCCGGACATTGTAAATATAACAACAACAATTGCAATCAATCTGGTATGTGATGTTATTGAAGGTAGCTATCAGGTAGATCTTTCTAAATCTAGCCAAGCTCAGCAAGGGTACATATTATTCAGTTTCAGTCCATTGGTTCCTCCTGGTTCTTTAATTGTAACTGAACCAATTAACCCCGTTTACCTGCGAGTTCATAATCCATTTCTGACAAGAATAAATTTCAAACTCACTGACCAGGCAGGAAACATTTTGGATCTAAGACAAGAATCTCTTAATATTAATTTGTATATACGCTCATAGAACGTCTGATTATTTAATCAGGGGGACAAAAAAATAATCTGATGAGTAAATACATGAATAATAATCAGACGTTCTATGATTAAAGCAATTGTATATATAATAAAGCGAGATAACTCGGCTATCTCTCTGCGGAGTAAATTGAACGATTATTTCCCTTACTACGTTACCTGTACAAACCCCAGTTGTATAGCGTATTAGTCCGTCTGTCTGTTACCTTAACGAACTATAACTTATACGCGTAAATTATTTTATGAATTTTGAAAAACTGAAGTACAGTTCTACATTCTATTAGTAATACAAGTTCTGTGAGACAGCACAAATATTATATATATACTTAAATTTAACTGTATTATTGATAAGAGAACGATGGCCGAAATGGTAAGACGGTTTGACGTAGATCGAAGCTCTACAGACTCTCGTGTGTTCGAGTCTCAAAAAATGCTAAAGATATTATCTTGCATTTGGCGACTGATGCTTATTTAATTGGGGAAACCCGGAGAATTTCCTCGATATCCACAACAGACAAAATACACTCTCCTATCATACACCCTTGAGGGGTGTACGTTTTACACTCCCGGGGTTTTGTATGGGGGAGAGTGTACAAAATCTGTTGGACGTAGACAAGATTCCCCCGTCATCACCATTTGTATATATTTCATGTTCATAGAATCATTAGGATAAGTTTATGTTTGTGCAGTCCAAAATCATAAACCATCTGTATATATTTCATAACCATACAATCATTAGGATAAGTTTATGTTTGTGCAGTCCAAAATCAAAATCATAAACCATCTATATATATTTCATAACCATATATCACAAACAAAACAGCTCCCTGACAAAAAAAAAAGTCATGGGAGCTAATATTTATTTTTATGTTAAATATATATATATATATATATATATATATATATATATATTTAACATAAAAATAAATATATATATATATATAATAAACCATGAAAACATCAATGATATTATCTGTGCTATTAAAACACTAAAACATAACGGAATAAAAATATCTGATAATCTCGACCCTCAGAAAATTATGTGCGATTTTGAATTACTGCAACAAAGAAAATTTGATAATAAATATACACTATCTTCAAACTACAGATTTATAAAATTAATTTATCAATCCATGCTTGAATCACTAGCTATGGTAAACGACAATCAGGTAAAGTTATTTGCACCTCTTGCACGTTCTATCGAAAATATTAAATCCGAACTGTCTCACGAGTACGAAAGAAAAAAGATTGTGGATAATCGTGTAATGCAATTAAGAAAGATTATGCTATCTGATTCTGTCAATGCTGAGAGCAGCGACGATGAAGGTGGACCCCTGACAGAGTCAGTGACTGTAATTATGGCTAAACAAAACCCTTGGGAAAATTAACGTAGGTATCTCTCATGGATATGTTTCTATGGATACCTCATATTATATCCCAACCATGTTTCAGTAGGTATCAAGTAATCATTAAAAATACGGTAGACTAAACGCATTGAAAATTTATTTTTTGTGTAAATCTTTTGGAAAAGGAAGATTTTTGTATATTTTCTGCGACAAATTGTACCGATCGTGGTACTATGTCAAAATATTTGGCAGCAGAATTAATTGATTCAAAACTAATTTCTTCCCCAGCCTCTGTATTCACTGATTTAATAGCTCTCTTTCTGTATAATTTACACCTTCCTGTGTTTCCGGATTTACAATTTTGACTCTGTGTAGTAACTCGTAAATTAGAAATCGAATTATCAAGCTTATTGCCGTTGATGTGATCCACCACATACCCATCCTTGATCATTCCAAAATAACACTCGTGGGTAAATATATGAGATAAATATCCTTTTTTCTTGCCATTAGCAGTAAATCTAAGATAACCAGTATTACTAATACTACCGACTGGTTTTTTCAATCTGCAGTTTCTAATCACACCTTCTCGAGATGCTTCATAATTAGTAAGGATTGGATGTGACACAAACTCATTTTGTTCCATTTATATATAATATTTATTTGTCTAAATCATTGTTTTTTGAAAATCTAGCCAAATAATCTTCTTCGGTTTTTATAGGAGAGTCAGCGTTATTTTTTTTGTCATAATATCGTTTTAACTCTCTGTACTTTTTACCACCGCATTGCGCACACAATTGAGTTTTTCCTCGCACTCCAGCACTACACATAATACACGGTTTTGGTCCTAGACTTCCATTTCTGACACATTGCATATGATAACTACAGTATTCATTCACGCATGATCTGTTACACGGAGACGTATAAACGATTTTTAACCAGTGGCATTGATTTGGTTGAATCATATACAAAAGATTAATGTTCAATTAAATATATACTTGCCCTAATTATAATATGGAGGAATTATCCGTTATTGAACCTTCCCCTGCTAGATTTGACCTTGACAGACTATCAGAATATAAATTTAGTACTTCGATGCAGGGTCTGGCATTAACGGATGAGGATGTAACCGAACGTATTCGTGAAGCAAAAAAGGAATTTCGTGACGATGGTGCAGTTCATGCATGGTCAACATTCAGAGTTGGAAATGTTACTAATATGATGAATGATAAACGAGGAAAAGTAATTATTAATCACCTTGATAATCAAAAATATTTTATTTTAATAAAATTTATTGTAAATACAGAAGAAGATATTTGGATTATTCGTGATAAGCGCGATCCCGTCCGTGTGCAGTCCGAGGGTAATATTGTTCTTTTGAGTAATAAATCTAAGCCCGGAATACTTACTGGCATTGATAAACCTTACCATATACAAAGTTATCCAGCAACTGCAGTTGTATATGGAATATTTCTGCTGAATGATAAACCTAATGTTGCGGATCTCAAACCGATGAAAATATCAAGAATAAACTGCGTAGCTGAACGAGTTACAGAACACTTTACAAATGCGATACGTGGTAATGGCTTAACTGATTTAAGACGTAAAAAAATAAACACATGGGCAGAGTCCGTTAAAGATGCTGGTGCATCTATTAAGGATGTTGCTGAACTAGAAAAGTTATTAAGATTTCCAATAACAGTAAAAACACTAACCGGAGAGATATTATACGAACCAAAATATATAAAAAATGGAAACCCTATAACAATCGTTGATCATAATGCACATGCATGGACTAATGCTGTAACGATATTTCCACGAGATAGAAAAGTTAAGTTTTATGATGGTGATATATTTGATTTTATTAAAAATATCAGCAAAAGCGACCCTGTGTCTGTTTGGTTATTTCAAAATTCAGAATACGATTACGATCAGTTTGTACGGCCTAACGGTGATATTTATCGTACAGAATCTCTTCATGAAGAAATGGAACATCTTGCATTGAAATATACCTCTGATGATGTCATAGTTGGACAATTACTGAATAACTGTTTTACCGTACCATCGGTTGCTGCCCATTTCGCTCAGGAGAAAAATTCATGGAAAACGACACGATCAGAATTCCTTGAAGATATCAAAAAAAGTTGTATAGAATATGGACACGGTGGATTATGGAATAGCAAATATGATTATAGTGACGTTATCTCAGTTGATATGGCTGCATGTTATCCTGGGAGTTTTCTTGGATATGGAGAATGTTCTAAATACTTTAAGAAACTCGGACATCCTACACATGAGATGACCAGGGTTGCAATAAACGGACATTTACCAGATTTTGACTTAACAGGATTTGCTCATGTAGAATCATTCGAGTTTAGAGAGGGTCTCCATGCGATTACTTATGTTTGGTTTGGAAGACATTTTTCAGAAAAATGTTGGGTTCCGATAGTACTATTGCGGTATATGCTTGATGCTGGATTTTTAATATCGTTGAGGGTAACTGAAGCAATTATATCGTATAGTTCACAGAAGCAAGTTTGGTTACCAGAACCGGACAGATTTAGTGTCGATGATGCCAAGAAAGAATTCCCTGATCTTGACGAAGATCATGTCATTAAAATAAGTAAATGCAGGAATGAGCATGATGAAAAACTTGCAAAAGATCTTGGTAGAAAGATAATCGGTAAGTTTACTCAAGGTGGTTCATACGATTATAAACGAGTGTGTACAAGATTGATTATGGACGACGCTGAACTAGATTTTATAATCGCTGATACAACTGAGAAAAATACGTTTATAAACAGATGTAATGCTTATTTATCAGATGGAACGAAACTAGGTACCATTGTGAGCTACCTTGATGGCGAGTCACCGCAGTTTACTCATTTAAGATCTTCGATGTTAGCTTATGTTTCGATAAACCTACTATCGATGATAAATAAATTTCCTCATCACGCTGTCAGAGTCGCTACGGATTCATTTTATGTACATAAAAAATATAAAGATTTATTAAAACTCGGTAATGGTGAATGGGGGACATGGAGAATAAAACAAGAAAATATATTTAGTTATTCTGAATCTGCAGATGTTGAAATTGTGGAGACATATTACAAAAATAATAATCAAATATTAAAGTCATCTGCACCATCTGTGTATGATCCTGTATCTAGGTATAAGACCGTTTATCTTAATGGGTGTGGTGGTTCAGGTAAAACAACTCGTGCGATTAACTTATTTATAAATAATATCTCAGATATGATTGTTTTAACACCTACACATAAACTTGCTAGAGAAATAAAACAACGAGGAGTAAAATCGTGTACTTATCATAGTTTCTTTAGATGGTGCGGAGACACATGGACCCATCGCGGATGGGTGAAAAATATATACCTAAATATATTATATGGGACGAGATATGCACGGTGTCGTTAGAAACACTAAAAACATTTCTTGAATGGTTATTGACAAAGAATACTGCTGTGATTATGTGCGGCGATCATGGTCAACCACCACCCTTTGTTGGACAGTCTCCACATGAATGGCTAAAGAATAACGTAAATTATTATGAAGAAATACATGATGACCATAGAGCTATCGATGAACCGCTGAAGGAATTTAAAAAATTAATCAGACTTCAGCCAGACAGAGTACAATGTGAGATAATGCGAGGAGTAATTCCAGAGACTTCTATGAATGAATTTTGGACTTTGTGGAATCCCGCTGATTTAATAGTCGCGAGTAGAAAGATAGTTCGTGATGAACTACAGAATAAATTATTTACGTTACATAAAGAAAAATTTTCAGATCTACCTGTACCTTTGTGTTATCGCCCAGCAGATACTCGACGACAGAATATTGATGTTGAAATTCCTGGTGCATTGGTTCCACCAAGGATACAGAATCTTGTCTTGAATGATATTATTTTAGTCGATATTAATGTCGTTGAGAATGCGCTGAGTATGAATAAATCGCCGTGGACGTTAGGATACGCTATAACTATTCACTCATCACAGGGGTTAACTATTTCTGATACAAATATCTGGATTACAGATGATCGGATCGAGTGGTCAAATTTAGTCTATCTCGCCGTATCTCGAGTCAGGAGAATATCTCAACTACATAGGGTTATTATGAATTTTATAGAAAATAATGATCAAACTGTTAATAATGACGTAATAAGAAAAAAACTATCTGGTTATAAGCAGTGTGACAAAAAAAATAATCGTAATTTTGATATTGATGTTGAATTTATTATAAAACTAAAACAATTACAGAATAATAATTGTGCAAGTTGCAACTGTAATATGTCATGGCAGTATTCGAATCCAATACAATTTACCGGAGACAGAATTAATAGTGATCTCGGTCACACACGTGAAAATGTAATGCTGACCTGTCTTGAGTGTAATCGACGTCGAGGCTCTGGACGTTTACAAAACTGAGCTTGGTGGTAATTGTGTATCCTCAGGAATTATTTGTAATTGTTCACGTACAAATCCACGTTGAGGGGCTGTAGAATCTAGTCTGTATATTGGAGGTCTACCAGTGGATCTAACCACGCTAGAAATTTTATGTGTAGTCACGCTCCAGATAGGATCGGTTGCTCTTTTTTTACCACCTTCAAGTTCGCCAGGTTCATATAAATATCTAACTGTAACATTACCTAATACTGGTTGAGAGAAAGATTCATGTCGTCCGTAGCCATTGGGTATATATTTTTTTTTGATCGCATTAGAAGGTTTCATGGAAGTTGCACGAGTAATTTCATTATTCAACGCAGCTATCACACTCGGTAATCTTGCAACCCATTCACGAGATCTATCTTTGAAGTCAGTAGATATTTCCTTTGCGTATTGGTATCCGAATAACCGCTCAGCAAGAGTTCTATTAAATCGTTCAACGATTGCCTGATCACGATGAATTTCAGTATGTCCTCGTCTGATTTTAACGTTACGTTTCTTCATCAACGCTGATACTACTCCAAGAAATTCTTTACCGGGATCAACTTGTAATAACCGTGGCCATCGTAGACCACCACGTTGATAAATGCGTTCAAACGCAGATACAACTTCAGATGTTGTCTTTGTTGATAATGGCTCCGCTTCTTTATATCTACTCGCAATGTCAACGACAGTTAACGCGTATTTGTATGTGCGTGATTTTCGTCCACGTGTTTTAATGGTATCGTGTGGTAAAAATAAAATATCCGCTTGATGAACTTCATTAGGAACGCTAACATCAAAATGCGCGTAATGAATTTTTTAGGTGGACTTAGGAAGATTTGCCATATTGCCTGTCGTGCTAACCATGATGCAGCGACATTACGTGAAACTTTTGCTGCTTCGGCGAGTTTACTAATCGCTGCTTTACCTCTCCAGAATCCTCTCGGGGAATAATAAACAGACTCCATTATGATAGTTATATAATTAATTGCCAGCCCCTAACACCAGTTTACCTTTCATAGCAGTTTTTACTAGAAAACTAGCTAATTTTTCTCTGAGAGATTTATTAGGTATAGAATTTAACGCGTGAATCAATTTCACATCCGCGAGATGTCGGTGCTGCAAATCCTTACTTTTATACGCGACATCATGAACATGACATGCTTGATCAATCTTATTTACTGGATACTCTCCGGGTCTTGGTTGATCTTGATCATCGAGTCTGATATCAAGACGAGTTCCAGGACCACAATAATTATATCCGGGTAAATGTTTCTCACCGGGATATTTAGCCCATGGAGTTCCTGGTAAATTTCCTAACGAAGCAGCGATATCACCCCCACCTGTCTTTGTTGGAATAAATTTATATTTCTTGGTACCACATTTCACACACTTGCCTGTAAGTGCACGTCTTTTATTTTTTGTTGTTATTGTTGTTAATTCAGTAGTATCGGTAGGTGTTCTGCATCGAACACAATATAGACTCATATTATTTATTATATGGATATAATTGACTTTTCTGCGACACGAAAACAAGAACCAGTAAAACACCATCCAGCGTTACCAAATTCTATCAGAATGATTATAATAGGCCCATCTAGAAGTGGGAAGACGCAATTACTGCTTAATCTAATAATGCGATGGCTGAAGTGGGATAAATTATATTTAGTAGCGCCATCTGTAGATGATCAGCGATGTTACGAAGTACTTAAAGATTTTAATGAAAACGCAAAATCGTTACATGAAAACAATGTCATAGACTTTATTACTGATATTGATGAAGCGCCATCCGTAGATGATCTGGATGGATTCATTAATAATTTAGTAGTATATGATGATGTTATGCTGGACAAACAATCAAATCCAGCTAGAATATTTTCACGAGGTAGACATAAAAACACAGACGTGATTTATGCTACCCAGAGATATACACAAATTCCAAAAGTAATCAGAGACAACTGTAACATTTTAGTTGTGTTCAACGGAGTAGATAATCATACGCTGCAGAATATTTATTATACTTGGTGTTCAGGCGACATGGACATGAATAAATTTAAAAATTTCTTTTCAAAAGCACAAGTTGCTCCCTTTGGTTTTGTAACGATAAATTTACACGATCCTAGGTCAAGATATCGCAACGGACTTGATATAATTTTTGGATAAAAATCATAGCAGCAGAGAGGGTGAAGGACATACGCGTAGTGACCAGATTGTGAAAAAATCTGGTCAGTTAAAGAAGTTTTCATTATTAAGGCAAAAACTTCTTTTTTCAGCCTTCGTAGGAACCCTTAATTTTCAAAAATAAGGTCTCTACAAAAGTTGTAGGGTTCACCCTCTCTGCTGCTAGTGATGCTGGGTTTGGAACCAGAAATATTTTGTTTATGACAGACCACAAACGTGAGGAGTCTCTAAAAACTTACAGTCGAAGACCTAGCACTGAACAAAAACAACTAATTAGTCCAGTGTTGGAAAATATGGCAAATGGTGGTCAAGCTCTGTCTGTATCAGACCCTAATATCAACCCCCCTTTCACTTCAGATCAAAGTCACCAACGATTGGTAAACTCTCCAATCCGAAGTTCGAACACTCTAATCGCACAGTCCTTCTAGCACTCCAATACTCAACTATGCAACCAAGCAAAACATATGGCTGGTTTTGCTAGCAACTCTACATTTAACAACTGCTCATTTAATTTCACATTAGATAACTAAAAGGGTCTTGTTAAGTATTAACGCTCTTGAAAATGATATAAAATGTTATTCCTGCATAAAATGTATTTAATTTTTACCTTTATTTTGTTAAGGGATAACATCATCCAGTTCATATTTCCATATTGTTCACTGATAAAATTCATAATGATTTAAAGTTTGCTTGGGAATTTCATTTAGCACACTTTCTATCCCCATCAGTTTGTTATTATGCAAGGTCATTGTCATCTAACGTTGCAGATAGGACTAAAATTATACAAGAATATTGTTATTGTTTTTATATAAAAAGAAATGTGCTGACACTAAGGGTAGCCATTGCCTAAGATGCAAAGTATGAAGTTCATTTATAAACTTAATTGTGACAGTAATCACATTTCATTTCACATTAGACCATTGAACTGGCCTTGTTAAGTATTAACGCTGTTGAGAATGACATAAAATGTTATTCCTGTATACAATTTTTTCATTGTTACCTTTATTTTAACAAGGGATAGCATCATCTTGTTCATATTTCCATGTTGTTCATTGATAAAATCCATAATGATTTCAGGTTTTATTGGAAATTTAATTTAGCACACTTGTTCAGTCCTTATCAGCTGTTATTATGTAAGGTCATGGTCATCTGACGTAGGAGATGGGACTGACTAAAACTGAACAAGAATGTTGTAAATAAACGAAATGTGTTCAAACCACGGGTAGCCATTGCCTAAGATGTAAAGTATGAAGTTTCTGAATAAACGTAAATGTGACAGCAGTCAATCTATTCTTGTCATTATGTACAGGTTATGTATTATGGGGCGATGTGAAGCGGCGAATGAAAGGAAACTACGCGCTACTTCAATTCAAATGCATTGTTGATGGAATACGTTCATTTGACGCTAGAAAGGACGAAATTGGAATTATAAGGATTAAATGATCATGGTTGGGTATTTATCGATGTGTAAATTTTACCCAATCACTCACAAAGTTAACATAAAGTCCTTTGGACTTTTCTTCGGACTTTATGTTAACTTTGTGAGTGATTAGGTCAAATTTACACATTGATAAATACCCAACCATGATCGCTTAATCCTATAATGAAAATAAGTTAAACTTCTCTATTTTAAACTTTCGACAAAAGGGTTAGAGGGGTACATCGAAGAACAGCAGTGGCTGTAGTGTTTGCGCGATACATCCGAGGTCTTGCCTCGATCAGTGTCTTGTGGGAGTCTGGACGAATATAGTTGTGGTAACCCAATCCACAAAAGGTTAGGGTGTGCCTCTCATAATAGCAGTGGTTTACTCTATTTTTGGGACCAATAATAAATGAAAATAAGTTAAACTTCTCTATTTTAAACTTTGACAAAAGGGTTAGAGGGATTCGTCGAAGAACAGCAGTGGCTGTAGTGTTTGCGCGATACCTCCGAGGTCTTGCCTCGATCAGTGTCTTGTGGGAGTCTGGATGAGTATAGTTGTGGTAACCCAATCCACAAAAGGTAAGAGGGTGTGCCTCTCATAATAGCAGTGGTTTCCGCGATACCTCCAAGGTCTTGGCTAGTGAAACTTTTGTGAAAGTGTGGATGAATGCGATTATGCTAATCCAATGAGAGCAATGGTTTGTCTGAGTATTTACATATCCTCAATTCAAACCATCAATGTACAATCGATAATTCTTAATCTATGAGCACACAACTTGTCGCAATATCTAAAAGTATGATAAAACTTTGCACATTTTACTAGTTAAGTCCCTTCAAAAGGAGTTTTGTAAGTTTACCACATGCGTAGAACAATAAATTACACTTTTCATCTTGATATCCTAAGGTTAATTAAGTACAAATATTTGGCATAAAAGAAAACAACCAAATCGAAAGCTTGAAGTGATTAGAGCAAAATAAAAGTTCTACTAATTATTTCCTTTGTTATTATTAGGGGAGTGGAAATTGCATCATCATATGTTGATATAATTATTACCATCCATTTTGTAGTTATATAATGCCAACCATATTATGCATATAAAAGTTTCTGTTCACTTTTATAGATAGATTAAAATAGTATGCTCTGACATAGCATAATACACAAATCTTGTACCGTAACAAGAGCGAACGATTAGGCCTATGTTCTCTTTTAATGTAGGTGAATGCACAAATGAAACATTATCAACCCTCACAGCAACCGTGCCAACTACATGGAATCATTTCCGTGTGCAATATAGTCATATATTATCCATAAAAAATTTCCTTGCACTTTTATAGACGGATTAATATGGTAAATTATAATTTTTAACAATGGTATGTCTCGCCTGCTCTGTCGTAGAATGATACACTAACTTTTAATGTGTGTGTAATTTTGATTTTTAACGTAGCTTTAAAAAAGTTTCATTCATAACGCTACGATGTCTGCAGTGTGGCAGTTTACAGTGATGTCTAGAACTGGGGCATCAGGTCGCAGCAATGTTGCATCATGTCCCACCCAGTCACCATATCATGACACCAGGCAGACGAGTCCTAAGAGCAAACCTCTTAATGCTGAGCGCCAAGTGAAGCCGCTGCAAATACAATTGTTATAAGTCTTTGGTATGACTAGGCCTGGGTTCGAACCCGCGACCTCTTGCATCCGAGGCGGACGTCCTAACTATTTAAGGCATCTGCGGTCACCTTTGAACGAAACTTGAGCAAAAAAGTAGATCAGTATTCTCTTTTAATGTAGTGAAAATTATCCATGGAGATGAATGCACAAATGATGTATGATCAGCCGTCAGAGCAATTATGCCAACTACAAAAAGAAACTTCCTGGAATCATTCGCGCGTGCAAAAAGCATACATTATACATGTGATAAGTAGTACCTTCCACAATCAATATATCAAGTTCCACTACGAAAAAAAAAAAATAAAAA